>MU688779.1:0-33479 GCA_026770625.1 Nicotiana glauca | reverse complement strand
ATCACTTTTGAGTTAAATATATCAATTATGTATGGATTTAAGCATGAAGATTAGTGTAAATTTGGGGTTTTGGTTGAAAAACTAGGAAATTAGAAATCTTGGATTTTGATTACGATTTTGAGTATGGAATTAAGAGAAAATTATATATTGGAGTTCCTAAGGTTATGGGTAAATTTTATCTTCAAAAAGTTTTGGATTCCGGGCACGTGGGCCCGAGGGCGTTTTGGTCAACTTTCCAATCGGGGTTAGGATTTGCTATAAATTAGTTGTCATAAATATTTGAGCATATATTAATGGATTTGCGTAACCATTGGCTAGTCTTGGAGCGTGGTGCATCAATTGGAGTCCTCGGAAGAATGTAAAATGCCGGTTTTGAGTCTTCGGAGCGAGGTGAGTCTCCTTTCTTATCTTGTGAGGAAGAATTTACCCCATAGGTGAAGTAATTGATTACGTGCTCCTATTTGTGGGGGCTATGTACGCACGAGGTGACGAGAGTCCGTGCCTAGCTACTATTATGCTATTGTCCGGGTAGTTAGGACCCAAAAGCATGTTGCACGTGGATTAATTGTGAACCCATTGGTAGCTTGAATTGCTTAACTCACATCGAATTAGTAAGTAAATTTCTAAAAGGATTAAACTTCATTTCTTAAATTGTTAAAGGAGAATTGGTTTTATTTGAATAAATATTCTCCGATAAGTTCTTATTTGACTGATTGAGCATGTATTTTATGTGTGCCTGTGTCGCATGGATGATTCGCGAGCAGAATATGTGTTTATTTATGGAACGGGCCGAACGCCTCGGTGAGAATAGATACATCTATGGTTCGTACCGCTCGACCATCGGCAATGCACAATTTACATTTCTATTGGAGCGAGCCGTCAACCTCGGCATGATTTGCGCATGTTTATCTGTTACTTGAAAATTGTAAATGTGGAATTGTCCCTACGTGGCTTGATATAAACTAATAAGATAATAAAGAACAGACTTTAGAAGCCCTTGATTTATTGTTGAAGGTGTTTACCTATTTTTCTGGCTTCACAATCAGAACTTCTATACAAATCCATGATTATCCTCGCACTTAAAGGATATTGCTAATTGACCTCTAGTGAGTGTCGGAGTTGACTATCTCGTCTCTACCCCTTCGGGATTAGGCGGGATACTCACTGAGTACACGTTGATTACGTACTCATACTACACTTCTGTGCATTTTTGTTGCATAGGTATGTATACCTCTAGCAGCCTATTGGGTGTAGCAGCATGGATGGCGCTGGAACTAGGTGAGCTGCATTGTTCGAGGCGACCCGCAGCTAGTGTAGTTCCTTTCAGCATTTTGTATCTTATTCCCTGTCCACTTTATTTCGGACTGGTGTTGTATTCTATTTTCCTTATCAGTAGTTGCTCATGCACTTGTGGCACCAGGTTTTGGGATGGTTTGAAGTAGTGTATTAACTGTTCAATATTTAAATTTGATTTGAAACTATATCCTTTAAAATTTCTTAATAAGCAAGGAAAAATTCTGGATTTCAAAAGTGTTAAAAAATGATATTTAATTAAGTATTTGAGTTGGCTGGCCTGACGGCGGTGTCCGGCACCACCACGACCCTTAGTGGATTTTGGGTCTTGACACCGGGGGCCTTGGGTGAGCTTCGGGTGCTTAACGAAAGTCAGTTGAACTTAGGTAAAAATTTGATGTTGCTAAAGTTTGCTGAGGTCTGTCATAACCGCACCTGCGGTTAGGGGACCGTATGTGCGGTGCCGCAGAAGCGGCTGGGTGACCGTAGAAGCGGATTTGGTCCAGGCCCCAGAAGCCGCAGGTGCGAGAAGTCGATCGCACTTGCGTGAGCGCAGGTGCGGTAAGGGAGCCGCAGGTGCGGAAACTCCTATTTATTGAAAAGTCGCCGGTGAGACTTGGTCTTCGTAGAAGGGGGACAGCAGGTGCGGTCCCAGAGCCGCAGATGCAGTTTCACGTGTCAGAAAAGGGGCAGAATCGAAGGTTAGGTTCAAAACTTGGAAAAATCGATTTGGATCTCGGTTGAGGGCGATTTTGGTAGGATTTTGAAGAGGAAATCAATGGGTAATGATTCCTAATCTCTTTCTAGTTGTATTCCTATAATCTAATCTTAGTTTTGTCATTAAATTTCGAATTTTGGATAAAAATTTGAGAAAAAGTGGAGAAAAGTTCTTAGGCCTAATTTTGGGGTTTTGATCTAGATATTGATGTCAGATTGGAATAATTTTGGTATAAATGAACTCGTGAGAGTATGAGGCTTCTGAATTTGTAAACTTTACTCGATTCCAAGACATGGGCTCGGGGGGAATTTTGGTCATTTTTTCTAATTTCACGTATTAGCTTAGAATTAATTAGTTAAATTAGTTACTTGAAGTGTTATTTACATTATGTAATTACTTTGAATAGATTTGGGTAATTTGGAATCGGATACTCGTGACAAGAACGTGGTATAGACTTGATTGAGCTGGTTCGAGGTAAGTGGCTTGTCTAACCTTGTGTGGTGGAACTCCCCTTAGGATTGATAGTGTGATATCTGAAATGCCTTGTACGTGAGGTGACAGGTGCGTACTTGTGCTGATTGTTGAAAATCCTATTTTCCATTTAAGTATCTATATTCGTATTTTACTTTACTGTTTACGCTACTTGAACTTTGAGCTTACTGTTAGCCTAGGAAAAGCATGCCTAACTGACTAAATTGTCTACTTGCTTAAACTGCCTTATCTGAAACTCTGTGCAGCATGTTAGGTTAGAATCATCTGTCTGTTTTGATATATAATCGAATTAAATTGATTATTCTTTTGTTTTTGCTGAGTGTTTACATTGGGACTACGGGCGGTTCCCGATAGATCCCCTTTGCCTTTTTATTTGGGACTACGGATGTGGTATTCCGGTAAACCCCCCTGCACAGTGATATGGACTACGGGACAGCACCCAGGAGATCAACTGATTATTTACTTTTAGGGCTACAGATGTGGTATTCCAGTAGATCCCCCCTGCACAATGATATGGACTACGGGACAACACTCGGGAGATCTATTGATTTTTACTTTTGGGGCTACAGGACCGGATCCTGGTAGACCCCCTGTTGTTATCTCTACGTTGGTTGCATACATTCTGTGATTGATTGCCTTGGTTTTAGTTGATGTTTCTCTTATTATCTGTATTTCTTTACTACTTCTCATCTTCTTTATATATTATTGTATATGACTGGTAGGGCCCTGACCTTCCTCGTCACTACTCGACCGAGGTTGGGCTTGGCACTTATTGGGTAGGTGTACTCATACCCTTTCCTGCACATGTTTTTGCTGGTGCAGATCCAGGTACTTCCACTCAGTCTTATCACCCTTGAGGCGAAGCGCTTTCCATAGAAACTTCGAGGTATATCTGCTCCGTAGACCGAGGAGTCCCTTTCCATTCTCTGCAGTAGTATAGTCCTTCTGTATCTTCACTTTTGTTAGACATTTCTAGAGTTAGAACATTTTTATGTACTCTTAGCTTGTGATTAATGGGATTCCAGGTTTTGGGAGTGTCAGTTGAAAATATCCTATTGTTATATGTCGGGCGACATCTTAAACACTGTTATATTTTGTTATCTTGGTTTTTATTAGTTCTTTTTCCACAATTGGTTTTTTTCCGCATTTGTTAGGCTTACCTAGTCGTAGGGACTAGGTGTCGTCACGACTATTCACGGAGGGAGAACTCGGGTCGTGATAGAAAGAGAGAGTCGAGAGGATTTGTAAATTTGTAGAGAGCTTTAATTGAAGAAATTTTTGTAGAGCTTGATTTTTAAATTATATAATTTATTTAAAAAATAAATTTTAGTTAAAAAATGACATTTAAGATTAGTTGTTTATTTATACATAAATTTTAAGTTTTAAGAGTTATTTTATTAAAAAAATTAGATTGAAAAAGAATTAAATAGACAACACATGGTGGTCTCCATTTAGTTTTGGCAAACTAAATGGGCAGAACTTTGAACCCATGAATAATAGTCACTTTGAACATCCTGTACTGCTGGACTGCCTCACTCAACTGTGTAAATATGTTCAAAATATAACATAAATCATATAAAGTAGTATTTAACTCATATATGCAGTATAATTTTTTGACAAAGGATGTGCATTTGACCACCCTTGACATAGGGTGGCTACGCCAGTGGTATTTGGTTTTAATTACATCCTTGGTATATTTGGCTTGCCAAATAATTACTTGGTCATCTTGGATTTCGATGTAATTATTGAGATTACCTAATTATGTAAAATGGCTAGTTAGTTGTAAAGTGGTTAGTTAGATGCAAAGTGGCTAGGCCAGATATTTAGTTAATTAGATAGGATACTATGTATACATATTCATTATAGGTATCAATAATATGTGAGGTTTATCTCCTACTTTTCCTTTCTCTTTTTTCTCTAATATTCTCTCTCTCTCTCTTACTTCAACCTCCATTGTTGTTCAAGCCAAGCTTGAGCCAGCCTTTACTTTGAGAAATTAACATGGTATCAGAGCTTAGTCATTCCAATATATCATCTCTCGATTATCCATCTCTCCTTTGTGTTCATCAATTTTGACTTTTTCCCCAATTCAATCGATTTCTGAGAGCGATTTTGTTTTTGCCCTAATTAATTGTTTGAGAAGGGGCTTTCTCTCCCAAAGCGTGATACTCACACAATTTATCTCACTCACTCATGGATTTTGATGATTTGAGTGATGTGGCTAGCACATATGCGCACATTGGATTTCCAGGAAATTCCGGAATCGATCTAAATGATCCCTTGTATCTGCACCTGTCGGATAATCCCGATGCCATGCCTGTTTCCGTTCCTTTTAGTGGTGTTGGTTATCGTTCATGGAGGCATAGTGTGTTGTGAGGACTGTCAGTGAAAAAGAAGCTAGGGTTTATAAATGGTGAATGCAAGCGTCCGGACCCTCTCTCACCCACATTTCGTCAATGGGAGCGATGTGATGACATGGTGACTTCACGGGTTCTTAATTCCATGTCAAAGGAAATCGAAGAGAGTTTTTCATATGCAAATGATGCTATGGAGCTGTGGATTGAGCTAAAAGATCGGTATGAGCAGACAAATGGAGCTCGACTATACCAAATCAAAAAGAAAATAAATGATACATCTCAGGGAACTCTTGATATTACCAATTACTACCCCAAATTGAAGAATCTCTAGGAAGAATTGAGCACCTTAAGTAAAAAATCTCAATGCTGTTGCAATTGTACTTGTGGCGCGAAGGAAAATTTCTACAAAGTTGAGTGGGACAAGCGACTACTACAATTCCTCATGAGATTGAATGAAACCAACATTGTGATTCGAGGAAAAATCATCATGATGAACCCATTACCAAACATAGATCAAGATTTTTCTCTCCTAATATAAGATGAAAAATAGAGGGAAATCAATCCACACACTCAGCTGTTTATCGAATCAACTTCTATGAATGCTGCCATTTCTAGGTCCAATTCTTATAAGACCAACTATTCGCCCAACAACAACAACTATGGTGCACATGGAAGGGGAAGACCTATATGTGATTACTGCAGAAAGCCAGGGAATTCTAAGGATATATGTTTCAAATTACATGGCAACCCTTAGAGTTCTGGATATCCTCGCAATAAAAATCAAATTCCATACCAAAAACTTCAGCCAGAATCAGTGATTCAATCGGAACTAGAATTATAACAAGGGAATGAGAATAGTGGCAAATGTACATAGAAATCAGTCATCTGATATGTTATCCAACAAGGGAGAAGAACAAAATGATTTGAATGAAGACCAGAACATTAGCCTGTCAAAGGAGCAATATGGATAAATCTTGAATCTGCTCCAACACATTCAAGCTGGGAATGGAGGAGAGAATGCAGGTGCCACCAATCCTATCAATGGGGTTGTGAACTTTGCAGGTATAATAGTCTGTACTTCCTATATTTTGGTAAATTGTCATGTCAATGTCTCAAAAACAAGACTGATTCCTGGATATTAGACTTAGGGGCCTCAAATCACATGACCTTAAAAAAGTCCCTATTAATCAATATTATAACATTGCCCTATTCACTCGGAGTTGTCCTACCAAATGGATATAAAGTGAGAGTAAAAGAAATTGGTAGTGTAACACTTGTGCCTGATATCACTTTACGTAAAGTAATGTTTGTACCTGATCACCCCCAACTATGCCTTATAAAAAGGACTAATTGGTCGTTGCAAATATAATCCGGTTTACAAGTCTGGAGTCAAATCCCACAGAGAACTAAGGCGTTGTTCAATATCGCTAAAAAATACAAGTCCAAATAATTTTCTAATTGTAAAGATTATAATATTTATTTTTATTTAATTAACTAACAAATACTAGAAAGCAGTAAAACTATCAGTTAACAAAGATAAGGATTGAAGACAAGATTAAGGAGGTCTAGAGTTATGATTTCTCCATATTGTCCGAATCCTTTCCGCTACGTTTTCTATAAATTTGAAGTTTTCTCTATCGATCATGAGCACTCTGACTGTCATAACTCTCTCCTGAGTAATTACCATAATTTACTAGACATATTCTCCAGAATTACGCTAGCTGGCATTAGTTACAGCTCGCTTGGATCGCACCGAGGTTTCGTTATCCCTAATCGCACTTTTAAACCCTCCGTATTGTAACGACCTGGTTGATCATTTTAAGGATTAACGTCCTGATTCCCTATTAACTGCATTCCCTATGTTTGTTTCTGCTATTTTTATTTACAAGGATATATTGTTTTAGATTTTGGTGTGTTTTGGGACACTTAGTCCCTAAAATAGACCCTTTAAAATTTGGACCGTAGTCGGAGCAATGTGAAGACGGCATTGGAATGGAATTCCATCGGTCCCGTTAGCTCCACTGGGTGATTTCAGGTTTAGGAGCGTATTCGGATTGTGATTTGGAGGTCCGTAGCTTATTTAGGCTTGAAATAGCTAAAGTTAAATTTTTGAAGTTTTCGGTTCAATAGTGAGAGTTTGATATCGGGGTTGGAATGGAATTCCAGAAGTTAGAGTAGCTCCGTAGTGTTGAATGTGATGTGCTTGCAAAATTTCAGGTCATTCGGACGAGATTTGATAGACTTTTTGATCAAAAGCGTACTTTGAGAGCTTTTTTTTGGAGTTCTTAGGCTTGAATCCGATGTTAAATTGGTGTTTTGATGTTGTTTTGAGCATTTTGAAGGTTAGAACAAGTTTGAATGATGTTTCAGGATTGGTTGGCATGTTTGGTTGAGGTCCCCAGGGCCTCGGGTGGCTTTCGGGTGCTAACGGTAGTGAATTGAACTTAGGTAAAAATCTGAAGTTGCTGAAGTTTGCTGAGGTCTATCATAACCGCACCTGCAGTTAGGGGACCGTGGGTGCAACATCGTAGAAGTGACTGGGTGACTGCAGAAGCAGATTTGGTCCAGGCTCCAGAAGCCGCATGTGCGAGAAGTCGAACTCACCTACGTGAGCGCAGGTGCGGTAAGGGAGTCGCAGGTGTGGAAACTCCTGTTTAGTGAAATGTCACAGGTGTAACTTGGTCTACACAGAAGCGGGACCGCAGGTGCAGTCCCAGAGCCGCAGATGCAGTTTTACTGGTCAGAAAAGGGGCAGAATCGAGGGTTAAGTTTCAAACTTGGAAAAACTATTTAGAGCTCGGTTGAGGGCGATTTTGAGAGTATTTTGAAGAGGAAATCAGTGGGTAACGATTCCTAATCCCTTTCTTGTTGTATTCATAAAATCTAATCTTAGTTTTGTCGTTTAAATTCGGATTTGGGATGAAAAATTTCGGAAAAGTGGAGAAAAGTTCTTAGGCCTAACTTTGGGGTTTTGATCTAGATTTTGATGTCGGATTGGAATAATTTTGGTATAAATGTACTCGTGAGAGTATAAGGATTCTGAATTTGTAAATTTTACCCGATTCCGAGACATGGGCCCAGGGGCATTTTGGTCATTTTTCCTAATTTTGCGTATTAGCTTAGAATTAATTAGTTGATTTAGTTACTTGAAGTGTTATTTACATTATGCAATTACTTTGAATAGATTTGGGCCATTTGGAGTCGGATACTCGTGGCTAGAACGTGGTATAAATTTGATTGAGCTAGTTCGAGGTAAGTGTCTTGTCTAACCTTGTTCGGGGGACATTTCCCCTAGGATTTGGTATTGTTGTTATTTGAATTCCATGTACGTGAGGTGATGAGTGTGTACACGTGCTAATTATTGGAAACCCATTTTTCATTAAGTAAATTAACTGTGTTCCTTTCTTCTTGAACATTACTTGTATTTTAAGCCTACTGCGTAGTTTATGGAAGCATGCTTAAGTGTATCAATTGTCCTATCTACTTAAACTATTTATGTGAACTCTGTGCAGCACGTTAGAATATAAATCTCTGTTTTCTTGGCACGAAATTGAATGAAATTGTGGATTCTTTCCTTGATATTGTTGTGTTTTTAATTTGTGACTACAGATGAGTATTGCGGGAGATCCCCTGCACTATATTGATTTTGGCTATAGTGCGGGATACCAAGAGATCCCCATCACTTATATTAAGGATACCAAGAGATCTTCGGGATACCGAGAGATCCCCAGTACATATATTGAGGATACCAAAAGATCCCTAGCACACATATTGAGGATACTGAGAGATTATCGAGTATTTATGTTTAGGACTACGGGACGGGATCCCGGAGATCCCCTGGTGATGTTCTGTGTACTGAGTGTATATTGTCTCTAATTTCTTCTCATTTTCTGATATTTGTTTTGATTATACTATTTCACCTTACACTGTCTTACTTTGCTTTATATTTTATAACCAATAGGGCCCTAACTTTCCTCATCACTACCCGACCGAGGTTAGGCTTGGCACTTACTGAGTACTACTGTGGTGTACTCATGCCCTTTTTTGCACATCTTTTCCCTTATGCAGATCTAATTACATTGACTCAGTCATACCGTTAGCGAGGAGAGGCGATCTCTAGAGACTTTGAGGTATATATGCCGCATTCGCAGACCAAGGTGTCTCTATCTACTCTCGTTTAGTTATAGCCCTTATGTACTTTTATTTTGTTTAGATACTCTGGAGTTAGAATATTGTAGTTATTCTACAGCTTGTGATTTCATGAGATTCCAGATTTTGGGAAATGTAGTTTCAGTTTGAGAAGTTTGTATTGTATATGCCGGGCGGCATCTTAAATATTTCATTATGTTATTCCGCAGTTTTTAGCTAGTTTTATTCTGTTATTTATTTTTCCGCAATTTGTTAGGCTTACCTAGTCGTAAAGACTAGTTGCCGTCACGATAGTTAACGGAGGGCGAACTAGGGTCATGACATGTATTGATCCCTCATATACGTTAGGAGTGATGTTGTTCAACAACTACCTAAATATGCACTCTCTCCCTAGTAACACACACTAAATAGGTACAGTTGATTGAGAGCTCTTCAGCCAACCACAACAATAACGTAGTTGAACAAATAAATAAAATACTACAACAAATCTATATTAACGTAACAGGAAAATCATCCTTTAGAAGGTTCCATCAAATCCCTAGATAAAAAATTAGCTATTCATAATAGTATGCAAAACTACAATACTAGAATTCATAACCAATAATGAAAATAGAAATAAGGAAGTGAAAAACTCATAGAAGAATTCTCCGCCTTGCTCCTAGTGTGTTCTTTCCTCCTTAGGTCAAATCCCCGGTCTCCACAGACTCCTTAGGTCTAAATTTTGCCAAAAGTGATATTTTTAATTCTATTCATATGTGTAGGAAAAGACCTAAACATGTAGGCCAAGTCCCAGTCAAACCAAGATATCAAATAAGTCTTCAAAATTCGGAATGGACCTAGCCCCAGGCCTGGCGTCGCTAGCCTAACACCAGTCTCGGCCTGGTCTTGCCAGGATAAAGCTTGGTTTTGCTTGGCCTTTGGCTGGCCTCGCTAGGCTAAAGCCTGGTTGTGCTGGCTTTCGCATGGCCTCTCCTTTTCACTGTTCTCAAGCACACTTTTGACGTTTAACTATCCCTTTAGCTCTACTTTCATCTCCAATTCACCTACACATAAAATAGACTCCATTACGCGCAAATAAAGTGTAATTTATCATTAAAGCATGTAAAATTCAAGGCGCATAATGTACGAAACTATGGAATTATAGCCACATATCAATACCACATACTTAAACATTGCTCGTCCTCGAGCAATCAAACACACTTATAGACATGACCTTTTAAAGCAATTCTCCTAACTCATCACACCAAAAATCTTTAAAATAGACTAAGCACAAGGGTGTAACATCTTCACCTCAAGATTTGACTCGTAATTACCATTCATTATTCATAACTAACTCACTTACTCTAACATGGAGGTCAATGACATTACCTTTCCTTCATGAATCAAGTGTCGTCACAATACAAAAGAGAGTAGTTCCCCGCACAGAATAAAATTTAAGAAAAATTGGGAACTCAAGATAGAAAGAATTTACTCACTCTCATAAATAAGATTCATATGCTATAAAAGATGAACCTTAGACTTTCCCGTAGTGTACTACTCTACTAATCGAGCTCATTTAGTCTAGGATCAAGTAGGACTTTAATTGATTGTAATGTAGGCTACCGGTCGGATATGATACGTTTGGATATAAGAGTGACTACACCTCCCTAAGAACTTTAATACATATACTTTAACATTTAATCCCATACATATGTCAAACCATAACTCCACCTTCACATCAATATATAGTATCTCCATACTTCTTTAAGCACAATTACATCAAGAGTCACCACTATCAAAGAATATTTCTAAGCAATACAACTATTTTTTTCATTTTTTTTCAATTCAAATGACTCTTACTTTTTTAAAATAGTGCACCTTTCTCTTTATTTTATTAGTTCCACTCAAAAGCCAAACCAACCACTCCACACTTTAACTTTTACAAAGTTCATACAATTCAAGTGTTCATGAGAGGTTGAAAGGTTCAAATAGACGGTTAATTCAAACAAAAGGGTAAGGCTTGTTATGTGGTATCCAAAGAAACAAGATTACATGCTCAAAGGGGTTAACTAAGTTACATAACAATTAGGCACGTAAAATATACATATCTGGTTCAAGAAAGAAATGCCTATATCACTTTCAAGACTGAACAAAAATACTATTTCGCTTTGCAAATACACGGGGCAAGTTCTAGACATCAAATGCAATGCACAGAATACAACAAACCTCACACGCACATGGCACATGACTCACTCAAGATTGGATCATCAAGACACTCTAGTCAAAGCAGTTAAGAAAATTAAGGTCATATAATTTAAGGTACTTCTACAAGAGACAAATTAAGCCTAAGCGTCACAACCAAAGTATACGCTGTTCTCAAGGCATAACAAAGTCAAGAGATATTTCTTCAATTCAATTTATCTCACACTAGCTCCTACTCCTGAAAACAATTAAAGCTAACTACACCCGGTTCAAACAAAACCCTTGGAAACGAACCGCGACACAAAGAAAAAACAAAGGGAGAATTACTACACTACCTACCAAGAAAATCTATTTTTTAGGCTTAAATCCCTCAAGAAAAAAAAAATCAATTAATTAAACTAACACAACTAAAATCGTATAGAAAGTCACCTAGATAATCTCCTCACCCCACGCTTAAAATTAGGCATTGTCCCTAATGCAACCATAACTAATAAGAGGGTAAAAGAAACTCCCTGGTAGGCTAAAGGCCGAATCACTAGCAGCTCATGGGGTACTCAGACTTCTCCTAGGCTTGGTCCTTCGTGTGAGTACCTCACACTTAGTTCCAACCATCTGGTTTGCTGTTGCATCCTTCCAATAGTTTTGCTTTCCATGATCCTAGAAAATCAAAAATCGACACTACAAAAATAATATATTTAAAAAAATAAAAAAGTTAAAGAAAGCAATAAATCTAGGTTGCCTCGCAACAAGCACTTGATTTAACGTCGCGCGCATGACGCGAATCACTTTCTACCTCCAGGCCCTCCACTTTGAACTTATGAATTGGATCCCAAGTTTTGATTCTGCTCTATGATCATGATCTTGGGGAAATACAAATTGTTGCAAGCCAAATATTAAATGATACTTTCTGAACTCTTTGGCTTTCAACCGAGGAGTGTCATTTTGCCCAGAAGGCCTTGAAAATTTTATAATATAGGGCTCGGCTCATCTATCTCTTTCTTTGACTCTTGCATTGGCTCTTACAGATCAATTTCCATTTAATCATATGAACATAATGTCGAGAAGTGTTTGGAATGAGGTCCAACGCGCTCAAATACATGAAGTTCAAGATTTTTAACCTCCTCCACAACTGTCACACTAGAGTCAACTAAATTTGTATCTTTAACGTCCCTGGTTGACATTAGTATTACTTTTTCAACATCGGCATCCTCAACTTTTGGTTGGATAGATTGTTGGTGATCTACTCTGACCTCCTCCACTAGTATCTCCTTGTATTTTTCAAATCTTCAATTATAATGGCAATTTATGCAGCCAATTCATTCTCATATTGGCTACTATCCACAATGTAAGCTTGTTGTGCTTTACAAGGTTCAATTAGTTTATTCACTTGAGCCTCCAAGTTGTGAGTAGTTGCCTCTTGCACTTGTATCTATAGTGGTTTATTACCATATAGTTCCATGAAACACTTTAACATATCTTTAATCTCCTTCACATCAGCTTCCTAGGGTTCTTTATTCCTATTAACTTCACAAGAAAAAGTAGAACCATCATAGTAAGGGTTGGGGGGAGGATAAGATAAATAATCTCAACCAAAAAAGTGATCATTTTGACCATCACAAATCACACACATTCTACACATAAGATTGAGTTGGTGAACATAACTTGCTCTCGAAAATTTTTTGACAATTCTACAATGGGTGGTTTCCTTAATAATATGCATGAAGAGGATTACAAGTATAATTACCAACATCAAAACCCTCATAATTCCAAGATGCAATATTTTTAAAATAAACAAGTAAAACAAAATAAAAAATCAAATCTAAAATAAAAATAAAAGTTCAAACTTGAAACCTAAAAATATGTACACCTACAGCTACACCGTTAGTTCCCAGGCAACCGCGCAAAAATTTGATCACGCCCAAATATACCTTATAAAATGGACTAAGCATTCGTTGCAAATATAATCCGGTTTAAAAGTCCGGAGTCGAATCCCACAGAGAATTAAGTCTTAACTACAGTTGTTCAGTATCGCTAAGAAACACAAGTACAAATAATTTTCTAACTATAAAGATTATAATATTTATTTTTATCTAATTAACTAACAAATACTAGGAAGCAGTAAACTATCAATTAACAAGGATAAGGATTGGAGACAAGATTAAGGAGTTCTAAAGTTATGTTTTCCCTTATTGTCGGAATCCTTTCCGCTACGCTATAAATTTGCCTAATTTTTCTCTACTGATCATGAGCACACTGACTATCGTAACTCTCTCCCGAGTAACTACTACAATTTACTAAACATATTCTCCTGAACTACGCTAGCTTCCATTAAGTACGACTCACTCGGATTGCACTAGGGTTTCGTTATCCCTAATCCCACCTTTAAACCCTCTGTATTGATCCCTCATATATGTTATGAGTGATGTTGTTCAACAACAACCTAAATATGCACTCTCTCCCTAGTAATACAAACTAAATAGGCATAGTCAGTTAAGAGCTCTTCAACCAACCACAATAATAATATAGTTGAACAAATAGAGAAAATACTACAACAAATCTATATTAACGTAACAGGAAAATCATCCTCCAAAAGGTTCAATCAAAACCCTAGATAACAAATTAGCTATTCATAATAGTATGCAAAACTACAATACTAGGATTCATAACTAATAATGAAAATAGGAAGAAGGAAGTGAAAAACTCGTAGAAGAATTCTCCGCCTTGCTCCTAGTGTATTCTTGCCTCCTTAGGTCGAATTCCCGGTCTCCTTAACCTCCTTAGGTCTAAAGTCTATCAAAAGTGATATTTTTAGGTCTATTTATATGTGTAGGAAAAGACCTAAACGTGTAGGCCAAGTCCCAATTAAACCAGGATGCGAAATAAGTCTTTAAAATTCGGAATGGACCTTGCCCTAGGCCTGGCGTCGCCAGCCTAATGCCAGCCTCAACCTGGCCTTTGGCTGGCATCGCCAAGCTAAAACCTGGTTGAGCTGGATTTTGCCTAGCCTCTCCTTTTCACTATACATTTTCAACGTTTAAGTATCCCTTTCGATATACTTTCATCTCCAATTCACCTACACATAAAATAGACTCCATTACGTTCAAATAAACCGTATCATTAAATCATGTAAGACACAAAGTCACATAATGTATAAAACTATGGAATTATAGCCACACATCAGTACCTTCTTTCAAATACAACCTAATTTTTATTCATGGTCTAACTAGTGTTAATCCCAGAAGCATAGTAGCCATCACTGACAATCTTTGTATTCTGCAGGCCCCTTCAATAAAGAGGCCTCTAGAGATTGGTAAGGCTTGTGATAGGTTGTACCTTCTTTGCCAAAATGTATGAGAAATAAGTGCTCAAGTTCTATTGCTAGCAACTCAGTTTCTTGCCTTGGTAATAAGGCTCATTGCACACACAACTCACACTGTCACATTGATTCATCTGTCCATAGTTCATTATCCACAAATAAGTGTGTATCTCATCCACCTATAAATGGTCCATGTTTGAATAATGAAAACCTTAGTCTGAATTCTTGTGTATCACCTGATCGTGATGTAAATGTTCTGTGGCATAATAGACTTGGGCATGTACCCTTTGTTGAAATGAGAGGATTTCCTCTATCCTCATTTCCTTTCCTTCAAAGTAGCCCTTTCTTTGTCCCATTTGCCCAATGGCCAGGCAGGGAAGACTACTATTTCTCTAAAAACAAACTTTTACACAAAAATCTTCCAACTACTAGACATAGACATATGGGGACCTTATCATGTGGCAACACATGACAACTACAAGTACTTCTGTACACTGGTGGATGATTACAGTAGGTCCACTTGGACTAAGCTTCTCACATGCAAAAGTAATGCCTTATAAGTCATAAAAATATTTATTTATATGGTTGAAACCCATTTTATTACAAAAATTAAAATAATTAGATCAGACAATGGCTTGGAGTTCACCAGTATAGAGGCAAGTATGTTTTTCCAATCCAATGGCATCATTCACCAAAAGACCTGCCCTTATACACCTAAACAGAATGGGATAATAGAAAGAAAACACAAATATCTCCTGGAAACTGCCAGGGCACTCCTATTCCAATCAAAGTTACCGATAAAATACTGGGGTGAATGCATCTTGTGTGCAATCTACATCATAAACAGAATACCCTCTTCCCACAGTTATCCTAAATCACCATTTGAATTACTTCATAGGAGAAAACCAATATACTTTCACATGACAAGTTTTGGATGCCTGTGTTATCCTTCTATACCAAAAGTGCATAGAGACAAATTTGAACCTAGAACATCCCTACAAATATTTATTAGTTATCCCTATGGTGTCAAAAGGTATAAGGTCTTAACTCTTGCCATTAAGAAGATATCTGTTTCTAGGGATGTTGTCTTCATTGAGAATGTGTTTCCTTTTGCTATATCACCTAAAAAACACTTCATTTCCTTATATTCTTAATTCTGTTCCATTCATTGATTATATTCAAAAAAGCACTGAACTTGCTTATGATAGTGATAATAGAACCAATGTTAGACATAGCCAATCCCAACCCTTGCGTCCAACACCAGTTCACCCATTATTAATTCCTCCAGTCCTTTACCACAACCTGAAACACCTTAATCTTCAACCCACACTTCATCACCAATAGCCTATCAGTTTGTTAATGCACCTGTTGCCTTAAGAAAGTCACAAAGACCACATAGGACACTTGTATATTTACAGGACTACCTACACTCACTCCTTAAGCTAAGATCATCACCATCTGTTGCTCACAACAACTTTGTTAAACCTTTCTCCCTTAATGCCCTATTCTCTAACAATCATCATATAACGTCTAATGTCTTAAATACTAAGAGTCAAAGTCTTGTGAGAGACATCTTCAGTGACAGTGAACCCTCATTATATAAGGAAGCAGTTATGAATCCTGCTAGCAAACAACTATGAACTAAGAGTTTGAGGCAGTACATGCCAACCACACTTGGGACCTAGCTCCCTTACCTGCTGGAAAGAAAGTCATAGGATGTAAGTGGGTGTATATAATAAAACATAAAGTAGATAGTAGTGTAGAACGACTCAAAGCTAGGTTAGTTGTAAAGGGATATACCCAACATGCTGGAATTGATTACACAAAAATATTTTCCGCAGAAGTTAAGATGACAACCGTGAGGTCCCTATTAGCCATTGCTGTTAAGAAAGGGTGGTTGATCGGGTCCAAGCCTAAACTACTATTTAGTAGCGAGGGTGGTCGATACAGTTTTAACCCAACTAGGTTGGGATCGAATCCACAGGGAGTTAATGTTTAGAATTAGGTTTATATCTA
This sequence comes from Nicotiana glauca, assembly GCA_026770625.1. NCBI lineage: Eukaryota > Viridiplantae > Streptophyta > Magnoliopsida > Solanales > Solanaceae > Nicotiana > Nicotiana glauca. Next base: position 16,957 of record MU688779.1, on the reverse strand, counting down.
AGCTAGATACGAGCTTTAAGTCTAATTACACTTCCACAAGTTTGTGTTTGATTTCTACTTCTAACTTTACTCTAAAGATTGCAAAGATTGAAACTAAGGGCAATATTTTTGTTGTTGTTTTTCAAGTGTTTAAAAAGACTAGTGTCATGACTTCTACATAGGTGGATATCTAAAGGGTAGCAAAATCTAGGGCAAGCTTGATTAGTTGGGATCATAATATAGCTATCACACCAGGAAACTCACTCTATACCTCTCGGTAGTTTGAGTGATTTTACCCAATTTTACTTTCTAAAGTGCAAATGGGTATTCATACAAATCAAGTGATACTAGCTCAAGTCGGGTATTACTATCTCTAGGTTTAATCCTTTAATTAGGGCTATCAATTTCTTGCGTTCACCTGGGTTCCTTGTTAGCCTAGTTGTCCTAGACTTAGTCCCTCTTTCTCAAGTAAAGACTAAGTCATAAAGGCATGAATCAATGTTTGCAACCATTAATTCTATAATTCTAGCAAGAACTAGGCTAAATATCACTAACCCATTCACATTCAAGCCCTAAAATCAAATACCCATTAAATACCCACACTAGGGCTGATCATAATCCTAGTTATGGGTTTAGCTACTCATGAAAATAACAGAAACTAAAGATAAAATGAAGTTAAAATCCATAATATTAATTTATGGAATGAAAAAATAATGTTAAGAAGTGAATCGCGTACAAAATTTTCGAAAACAGAATGCTCAGCTGTCTTACGTGCTCATACAAAACATAACATAACCTAAAATGACAAAAAGTTCTATTTATACTAAGCTAAAAATATCTCATAAAATTACCCCTACGGAGGTTGTACGGCCGTATAATTCTGAGTGCAGCCACAATCATGCTTTCGCGGCCACATAATTCTGATGTGGTCTGTGTTTTTCTCTTTTGGATCTCGGTTGAGCTGAACTTTCGCGGACTGCATAATTCCAAGTGTCGCGCACTAGATTATGCGGCCGCATAAAAGTGATGCGGTCCACACTTGCTTGAGTTTGGCTTGTAATTAACTCTCTGATTCTTCATCTTGCGGACCGACAATTTTGATCGCCGTCGCACAAGAAACTTTTATGGACGCACAATTCTGGTGCGGTTCGCACTCCTCTATTTTGTTGAAGTTGCCAGCTCTCTAAATCTCAGTCCTCGCTATCCGCATAATTTTCATTGCGGCCGCACATGGACTTTCGAGGCCGCATATTTCTGGTGCGGTCCGCTATCATGTTATAGCCTGAAGTTGCAACTCTCTAAATCTCCCTTACGCGGACTGCATAATTTTGATCGCGGCCACATAATATTGGTGTGGTCCGCACTTTAGGCTTCTTTGCCCAGTCTTTGTTTTGTTCAACTTTTGACTCCTTTGTCTATTGGTTTTGATTCCTTTGGCTCATTTTGAACAATTCCTGCAGGCAAGCATATTTCCTTAGTTCCTGGAAATACCTTCAAACATTTTTGGCCCAAAACACAAGTAAACGAGAGTGAATAATAACTTAAAATTCCTAATTATCAACTCCCCCAAACTTAAGCTTTTGCTTGTCCACAAGCAAATAAGGTAATTCTTACCTCCACTAAAATAAAAGGATATTTCAGCTGGCCTAAGGTGAATCATTCATGCATCAATTAGGACTAACAATCACTCACCAAGGAAGCTCGCTCTATTAAATAGGTCATTGTAGAACCCAACTCCTCCTCTACTTTCCATAACTAAATCTCACTTTAAAATTTAACACTCAAAACAAGGATTGTGAAAAAGTACGCTCATCTCTCTCAAAAGAATGACACAAGTCCAGCTCTAAGTACCATAAGCTTGCCCCTTATGTAAATCACCACTAATGTAAGCTCACTCAATCAAAATCATATAGGGCTTTTGCAGGAATGTAATGAAGGCTTTTGGATCAAGGTAGGACTTATCGGCATATGATGGTTTCGTCTTTCTTTAAGCACTCTATTTTTTTATTTCGGCTCATACTTTCTTGACTCTTTGAGCATTTTCTTCTTCCTTAGAGGAACTAGAGAGACACACTGCCACTTTTTTTTTGCTCATCACAATCATTTTTCTCCTTTTCTAATTATTCCATGCCTTTCATCATTGCTTTATTTGAATCCCTTCAACTTTCTATCTTATTCACTTTCGTTTTTACATATTTCTTTTTGGCCTTTCTTTTCTTTGCCTTCCCTTATCTTTATTTCTTTTTGTTGTTTGTGCCTTTTATCACTTCACATTCCTCGTCTCTCACCCAAACTTATGCTTTTTCTAATTGTCTATCAAGAATGTCAAGGAAAGATTGGGTGCCAAGAGAGGGTTATTATAGAACAGATAAAGACTTTTAACGTGGTTATTGAAAAAAAGGCTCAACGGAGTTGACTAGGGATATAACATTGGTAAGCTATGGAAGCTTTCAAGTTTCAAATTGGATCAAAGAGAGCCTACAATCATTTCTCAAGTCGAGCTACACTAGAATTTCGCCTAGACAAACATTCAAGGCAAGTTCTAGACTTATTGGCATGGAACTTGGATTTGAAATTCAATACATCACCTCTCAAGCTGCTGAGTTGTTAAAGAGAACAGAGTCAAGGGCCCACAAAAATCCTACCTAATATTGAACATCACAAATGGCTCAAAGAAATCACTCGATGATTGTTTTAGTCAATACAAGAGTCTAAAGGTCATAACTAGAGCTATTCTTTGCCAATCAACTTGTTTCTAACCAAAAGGTCGAAGGTAAATGTGTTAGTACCAAGTGAAGCCTGCTTGAGACACTTTTATTCATTACTACTATATATACCAAAACATAAAGAAAACGGACTCAATCCCTTAAGAAGGTTCTCACACCATCCATCATTGGGAAGAGTCACCCGGTTCACACAACATCCACCTTTGGAAAGAACCGTGGCATTAAGAAAACCAAAGGCTTATTATCAAGAAAAAACTTTAAAAAAAGCTAACAAATTAAAAAGAAGCCACTAAAGTAAATAATAAACTATGCTAATAAGGAAAAATAATGAAGTTATGAAGGAAACTACGGAGATTAAACTGAATATATACAAACTTGAGGTAAAGCCGATATACATAAAAATGGAAATGAATATATACATCAAATGGTAAAAATATATACATACCAAAAGTGAAAATAAAGATTAAAAAAAATAGTGTAATGGTTATTACATACCAAAGTCAACAAATCAAAATGGACTCCCCCCAAATGAAAAATAACATTTTCCTCAATGCTCATAACAAATAAGAATAGAGAAAAGGGTTAGAGAGTAGAGAAAACTACCTATGTGGTCTATGTGTTCATCGGGTCCTCAACATAAACAGGGTCCTTAGCATGAATAGGGTCATTAGCACCCTCCGTATCCTTTAACTGGATCTCCACATCTTCAGACTAGGAGACTACAGGGTTGCTGAGCATCTAAATCAGCTCCTCAGCAGTGTGTGATGTTGCAGCCGACTCTTTAGACTAGTCAGCTGCTGCCTCTAGTGCCTCGGGCTCTGCTATATGTGCTGCTAGGACTGTCTGCTCCATGAGAAGGTCCGGTGGGATATCACCAGTAGAAGATATCTTCTCAACGTCTTTTCTCAAATTCTCCACCGACTCCTTAGATGCCTGAGTCTTTCGCATCTTCTTCACATGCTTCCCCAAATCCTTGATTATCATCCCATGTGTATCAAGAGTCTCTGGATCTTCTTCCAGTCATCTAAAATCTTCTTCTGGTTGTCCAAAATCATCTTCAATGAGTCATCAACTGATGGAGGTACCTAAAGTGCTGCTGGGGCTAAAGACTGTGTTGTCACTACACTGGATATGGCAGTCAGCTTTCTGGTAGCTGCCTGCATCCAGTTGTTGAGACTGGATAGTGTCTGGGAAACCCTCAGTGTAGTCTGAGGGTAGGTAGAAGATGAAGGCACTAATAGTGGCACTAAGATAGATGGTCTGGAAGATGGAGAAGGTATGACTGCTGCTCCAATAGAAGTACCAGCTGTATGGAGGGCTTGGCAGCTGACCCAATGGCCACTACCCCTGGCTCTTCAGACTGACCGGTGGAGTTAGTGTCTTTACCCTTGGAATTTAGAGTTTTTCGCTGCTTGTAGTTGATACCATGAGAAAGGCTTTTAACACCTTATTAAAGGACTCTACCTTTTCTTCCTTATCATTGCCAGCTAGAAATGAACCTTCACAAGTTGAGTAAAATCACCTAGCCTATCTTAGCCTTCACCTCCACATCAAAATGTCTCATATCTACCCCTTGATCTTGGAAATACTCGGTGAGGAAGTTGGGGTAGGGATACGATCTTTCTTCTTTCTGGACTGTATTAGAGATGTTGTAGCACATCAAGTTCCTCACATTAATAGGATAATCTGCCATGATGGAAGCTACCAATACTGCCCGAGGAAGTGGAAGGTCATTCTCATGCTGGCATGGGTTAAGACAACTGCACACGAATGTTTGACACCCTTTTTCTTCAAAGTTAAGGGTGGCTCTGACAATCTGCACTCCTGCTGTGAGCCATGCTAGTGTTGTCCCCGGAATAGCAAGTATCTCAGCTAGCCATGGGCGAACTGCATCACTCAAGGCTAGTTTTTCCAGGTATTTCATAACATCAACCTCCTCAAACCCTACATAATTGTTCCGTGCATGGGCATCAAACCAGATTTTCAAGTTTCGGACCTTTGTCACTCTTGTACCCTTTTTGATGTGGGCAACATTGGCACAAAATTCCTTGATGAGGTATTCATTGGCATCTTGCAAGTGGCTAATGAACCATTTCCATCCTTTTCTCTCCATTAATTGCTTCTGGACATTCGAATTGTGTTGGCATAGGTCTATGGTTATGAATTGTTGCTCAAGAGTGAGCGACCTTTGGGTCCACCATTCCCGAAACTTGGCATATGCCTTCTCACTTACAAATCTATTAGACCACACTTCTGGCTTCCTTGATCTAGCCAGGCCTCCCACAATTGTATCACCCCTCTCTCTTCATCTAGGACCTCATAATCCTTTATTTAAATTGATTGGGATAGCTGTTATGGCGGGTGTTGTAGCAGGTGGGGAATATGGTTTAGATGCCTGACTACCTCCCTCTAAGCCAGCAGAAGAACTAGAGGCGGAGATAGGTTCATTTCCTAAACGGAGGCTATCGGGGATTTGTTGTGGTTGTGCCCCCCCATTGTGGTTGTACAGAATCCACTTCAGAAGTTTCCCAGGATGGGAGGTGTTCACTGGTGTCTGAGGAATCAGGGGCTCTATTGGCTGTGCTTTCTCACTGATGACCTTTTGAACTGTCAGTGGTAGGTTGGGTTTTCCTCGACCTCGGACTCGGGAGGGTTCTGTCCTACCTTTGGAAGTATCACCTCGACCACGTGAACGCACCATTATCTATAACACACAAGTAGTGAAAGTTAGAATTGGGGTTCAACATGTGTTATTGAATTACAGTAGAAAAGAAAGACACCGCTTCTCATAACAGGGCAGCACGGACCACACAAAAGTGAGTGCGGCTGCGGACTGCCCATTGCGGACCACATAAAAATGAGTGCGGCTGAGGACTGCCCATTGCGGACCACATAAAAATGAGTGCGGCCGCATAATACCGATCGCGGACCGCACAAAATTGGGTGCAGTCGTGGAGATCCCGGGTTTAGACTACTTGTCCTGTGAAGACCAACCGCGGACCATACAAAATTTAGTGCGGCCGCACAACACCCATCGCAGACCGTACAATTTTGAGTTCGGCCGCATAATTATTTTGTTGGGTCTCTAAAGTTCAATTGTGAGGACTGCACAAAATTGAGCGTGGCCGTAAAAACCAATTGCGGACCACACCAATTGAGTGCTACCACAAAATCTTATCAACCACAAGTGCCTTCAATCTAGGGTATTGCGGACCGCACAATTTTGTATGCGGTGACATACCCTAGCGCGGACCGTACAAAAATGTGTGCAGCTACAAAATTCAACTCTGAGCGGTACTAAAGTACGATTAATACTAGGGTTTTCACTAATTAGTTATGATTTGAGGCAATTAAACAATAAAAGCTACTAACCCCAACCACCATTATGCATAACACTACCCACATATTTCTAAGCAAGAATTAAGCATCAATTTGATATTTATGGCATGAGCCTAACCCTAGATAAAAAGAAAACTAAAACAAAGAGAAAAGGAAAGAAAAAGATGAAATTAATTCAATGAAATCAATATACCAGTACTGAAATGTAGTAAGAAATTAACACTTGATGAATATGGGACGAGATTGAAAACCAGAAAGAGTGCACTGTGCTTTAGTCGGTTAGAACATGTAAAATGTGAATAGTCTCAAAATGTCCTATTTATAATTTTAACCATGGTGGCCCACCGACTTACCTGAGTGTAGCCGTACAACTTTGGTGCGGTTCGCACTCTTTACCTTTTTCTCACTCAGCAGTGGAATCACTGGCACGATCCGCATAAAAATGGTTGCAACCGCGAATCTTTAAGGGATTTTGTTAGGCCAAACTTTAGAGAGTTGGAATTTCCCTATTCCAGCTATGTGACCGCACACAGAATTGTGCGGCTACGAAGGGCTTGTGCGGTCCGTATAATTCTAGCGTGGTACGCACAATTTCACCACTTGGCCAATTTTTTTTCCTTGCCAATTTCCTGCACTGCATACACTTCACAACCTGTTAGTCCAAAACAAAGCCTAATCTAAAAAGAAAATCAAAAGAGAGAAAAAACACATGGGTTGCCTCCCAAGAAGCGCCTGATTTAACGTTGCAGCATGATGCATGTTGCCATCATTCATTTGAAATGGATCAATGCCACAACATGGCAATCATCAATCTTACAAAGGTAGTGCTTCACCCAGTGCCCATTGACTCTAAAGGTCTCACCATTCTTGTTTTTGAAATCTAGAGCACCAAAATAAGTCACATGTACCACTTCAAAAGGACCACTCCACTTTGACTTTAGCTTTCCCCGAAACATCCTTAACCGAGAGCTGAATAAAAGAACAAGGTCACTTTCTTTGAATTCTTTGTTCCGGATATACTTATCATGTAGGTACTTTATTTTGTCCTTATTCAATGACAAAATTGGAGTAAGCATGGAATTGGAAATCATCATGTTCATTTAATTGCTCCACCCGAATATTGGCAGCTACATCCCACTCAAGGTTTAATTTCTTCAACGCCCACATGGCCTTATGCTCTAATTCCACTGGGAGATGACATGCTTTCCCGAATACCAACCGATAAGGATACATACCAATTAGAGTCTTGTAAGTTGTTCTATAGGCTCATAGAGCATGGTCAAGTTTCCTTGACCAATCAGTCCGGTTTGCATTGACAGTCTTGGATAGAATACTCTTGATCTCCCTGTTAGAAACTTCAACCTGTCCACTTGTTTGGGGATGATAAGGGGTTGACACCTTATGAGTGACACCATACTTGGAGAGTAAAGTGTCTAAAGCTTTGTTTAAAAAATGAGAACCCCCATCACTAATGATGGCTCTTGGTGTGCCGAACCTTGTGATTATGTTTTTTTCCAAGAAAGCCACCACACTCGTGCTTCATTGTCGAGCAAATCCATAGCTTCAACCCATTTGTAAATGTAATCCACAGCAACAAGAATATAGGTATTCCCATACGAACTCACAAATGGACCCATAAAGTCGATATCCCACACATAGAAAATATCAATCTCAAGGATGATGGTGAGAGGCATCTCATTTTTCTTGGAAATCATGTCGGCCCTTTGGCAACCATCACGATGCTTAACAAGATCGCTAGTATCTTTATACAGGGTAGGACAATAGAATCCATAGTTTAGGACCTTTGTAGTAGTTCTCGCCCTACCATGGTGACCACCATAGGGCAAAGAATGGAAAGCTTCAAGAAAACCCAATTGCTCTTCTTCCAGAACACATCTCCGGATAACACCATCAGTGAAAATTTTGAAAAGATATGGCTCGTCCCAATAATAATCCAAGCAGTCCCATTGGATCTTCTTGCTTTGGTTTGAAAAGAACTCATTCGGGACAATTCTTCTCACAAGATAGTTAGCCACATCGGCAAACCAAGGCATCCCAGTCAAAGACATGGAAAGGAGTTTTTCATCTGAAAACGAATCATTGATCTCAAGGCCATCATGGGGCCTCCCCTCCTCTTCCAATTGGGATAAGTGGACCGCCACTTGATTCTCACTCCCTTTGCGGTCTATGATTTCAAGATCAAATTCTTGTAGAAGAAGTACCCACCGCATCAATCTAGACTTTGAGTCCTTTTTACTTATCAAATAATGAAGTGTCGCGTGATCGGTATGAACAATCACTTTGGTACTTGAAAGAGTGCATAATAGCTCATTAATCGAGCACTCTTGCGATAAAGATGAATGCCCATGAGGGATAACTAGGGAATATGATGCATTTAACACTCTTCAATGCTCAAGTTTTGATTAGAAATGTGTACAAAATAGTCCCAAAGGCTCACAAGTCGTGCTTGATTGTAGGTTTGATCAACAAGGTGACAAGGTGTCAAAGATCAGCTCAAAAAGTAGTGAAACTTGCACAAGTACCAAGACAAGACAAAGCTCAGGCAAAAAAAGGCTAGTGCGGCCGCACTCCATTCTGTGTGGTCCACACAAGTGAGGTTCAGAGAGGCTACTATTCAGGCAAAAAGGCAATGCGACCGTATGAGGTTTTGTGCGGTCCGCACTAGGATCAATGCGGCCGCACTTGATTTAGTGCGGTCCACAGAGAGAAGGATCAGAGAGTTTCCAAGTCCAAGTTTGAAGCCCAATGCGATCCGTGCTCCATTTCATGCGGACCGCACTAGAAGCCACCGCGGCCGCACTCGATTCTGTGTTGTCTGCATTGCCCAAGTTTAGAGAGCCGTTTATTAAAGTTCAGAGCCCTAGTGCGGCCGCACGTAATTTTGTGCGGTCCGCACTAACCCCGCAGGGGTTATTTTTGTCCAGATCTTTCAGCTTAGTATAAATAACTTCTTTTCCATTTTTAAGTCAAGCATATAGTTAGTACTGAAGGCTGCGCTCGTGACTTCGAATATTTTAGCTATTTTGAGTAATTTTAGCTTCATTTCAACATTGAATCTTCAAGTTTATTTAGCAATTAATTAATATGAGTTGTTCTTCATCTATTTCTTTATTTTTTTTCTCTAATTATGAGTAGCTAGACCCATAAGCTAGGGTTGTGGCTCAACCATGGTGTGGGTAATTGATGGGTCTTGTGTATTAGGGCTTGATTGACTATGGGTGTTTGATATTTGGACTAATTTCATGTTTAATTGCTGAATTAGTGGTTGCAGACACTAGTTTGTGTTTAGTTGATTTTGACTCTTCTTGAGAAAGAGAGCCTAAGTCTCTGAAATTGGTCCAACAAGGAGTTGGGCCATACTCAAGAGATTGATAGCCCCAATTAAAGGGTTAAACCTAGAGATAGTAACACCCGACTTGAACCCTGATTGCTTATGCAAATTCGCATGCCCAATTGGTCTTGAGAAATTCAATTCGGGAAAAATCGCTCGAACTGCCGAGAGGTATAAAGTGAGTATAATCGAGCAACAATTATATCATACTCCCCAAATGTGAAAATCTAGCTTTAGAATCAAGAATACGTCAATTGACCACCTAGGCGGAAGTCACTACCCTAGTGCCTTTTAATCATTTGCACAACTTGCAATAGTTTAACCTTAGCTTACTTTAGTTTATTTGAGCATTGTACTTTTATAAAATTAGAATCATAATCAAAACCAAAAATGTGTAGAAGTGAAATTAAGAGCAAATACACAACTTAACTTTAGGTAGACACCCAACTCCAATATCTAGCTCCTTGTGGAAATCGATCCCGACCTTAATCGGGTAAAAGCTACTTCGACCTCTCTCGCTACTCAATAGTAGTACAGGGTTGGCTTCGATCACTTTTTGGCACCGTTGTTGGGGAGCTAACGGTTTTGGCTATCTATCTAAATAGTTTTATGTTTTGTTCTTGTTTCCTTCTTTGTTACTAATTTGTATGTGCCACAACTTCAGGTACAAAATGGCATTAAATGCTAATGACCCTCTTGGAAACGTGATTGCAGGGGAGGAGGTTGATGATAATGGAGACGATGAGGTGCCTCTTGTACCTCCATGACAACGAAGATGCCGCCAGGCCAATGTTAATGAAAATGTTGCAGACCCTCCTCCGCCACCTCCAAGAGTGGTTCCTCGAGTGCTCTCGAACCAAGGCTATGCAAGTATAATTGTCCCACCCCGGATCCGGGCTGGCAATTTCCAAATTAATAATGTGATGCTGACATTGCTGGAGCAGTGTGTGTATTTCACAGGCACTGCCAATCAAAATGCTTACAAACATCTCAAGGGGTTCGTGGATACTTGTTGGGAGAGCAAGCAAACTAATGTGTCCGAGGATGCACTCTGGTTGAGACTCTTCCCATTTTCACTTAAAGGGAACGCGTTAGATTGGCTTGAGCGACTTCCCAACCATTCCATCACTACTTGGGATTAGTTGGCGGACAAGTTCATTGCAAAGTTTTTCTCACCGGAGCATATGGAAGCATTGCGGGATGAGATCTTAGCTTTCAAGCAGGAGCCCACTGAAACATTGCATTAGATTTGGGAGAGATATAGAACCATAGTGAAGGAATGCCCCAACAGTGATATGACGGAGAATATGTTGTAAAAACTTTCTACCGGGGAATCAACACAACAAATCAATGCATAGTGAATCAACTTGCTGGGGGTAATTTCATGACACTGACGTATGATGAAGCTTGTGTCATTCTTGACGAGATGGCTTACACATCCTCCACTTGGCAAAGTAGAGCCAATGTGCCCCAGGGTGACCCCACAGTCATTCATTTGCACAAAGAATTACATGATCATGGGCAGGTGATAGCTGAGTTGACAACAACCATGAACCAACTAGCAAAGGCTCAGTTGCAACAAGTCCAAAATCCTCACCAAGTGAATGTTATGGAGGGTGTTAACATGCTAGTGAACCAAAAAAGACAAAGAGGTCAACAGAACCAAGGGAATTCAAATCAATTTGACAATGATGGTAGTAGATTTCAAGATGATGGATATGATGGGCAAAATGAAGAGGTACAATATGTGAATAATTATCAAGGCCAAAGAGGCAATTCTTCCAATGAACAACAACAATGGAGATCCCAAGGTAATTGGGGTAATCAACAACAAGGCAACAACAATTGGAATAATCACCAACAAGGGAACAATAACTGGGGAAACAATAATCAAAATCCATATTGGGCCAATCAAAGCAACAATTGAATCAATTAAGGAAACTGGGGCAACAATAACAACAAGGGTAGATGGAACAATAACCAGGGAAATCAGGGGCAAGGTTTTCAAAGGCCCCCAATGTACCAACAACCAAGCAATCCACCACGTTTTCCATCCCAGGGTCCTAGTTCTTCTAGCAATAATATGGGTAGAATTGAAATGATTTTCGAACAAATGATGAAGAAGAATGTGGATTCAGATGCTTAGTTATCTTCTCACAATTCTTCCATTAGAAATTTAGAGGTTCAGCTAGGCCAAATTTTCCAGTCTTTGAATACACGTCCTAAGGGTGCTCTACCAAGAGATACGGTAGTGAACCTGAAGGGTGGGAATGAAGGTATGTGAATGCCTCCAAACAAAAGCAAGTTTTGGGTGATGAAGTTGTGTTGCAAGAAGATGAAGTTCCTTTAGTGGTCGAGAATGTGGTTGATGAAAATTTGAATGAAGAAGCAAGGATTGATATTCAAGATATCGAGGTGGAAACGCAAGATGTCGTGAACCCGTCTAGGGAACACGTAATAGATATGCCAGAGCCGATTGTGCCAAAGGCAAAGGCACCATTTCCTAGGCCACATCCACCATATTCTCAAAGGCCATCCAAGCAGAAAAATGAGAATCAGTTCAAAAAGTTCATTGATATGATGAAGAGCTTATCTATCAATGTGCCTTTGGTGGAGGCTTTGGAGAAAATGCCTGGCTATGCCAAATTCATGAAAGATTTGGTGACAAAGAAAAGATCTATGGAATGTGAAACTATCAAGATGAACCACCAAGTTAGTGCTATAGTACATTAAATGGCTCCAAAGTTGGAGGATCCCGGTGCTTTCACTATCCCTTGCACTATTGGAAGTGCAGACTTTTCTAAAGCTTTATGTGATTTAGGGGCAAGCATCAACTTGATACCCTACTCAGTTTTCAAGACTTTGGGTATTGGGAAAACGAGGCAAACTTCCATGAGATTGCAAATGGCGGATAGATCGATGAAGCGACCATTGGGTATTGTTGATGATGTGCTTGTCCGGGTGGACAAATTTATCTTGCCAGTTGATTTTGTGATCTTGGATTGTGAGGTAGACTATGAAGTCCCAATCATATTGGGGAGACCTTTCCTTGCTACAGGGAAGGCTCTAGTTGATGTGGAAGCAAGGGAACTCACTTTTCGGGTGGGTGATGAAATGGTAGTCTTTCATGTGTGCAAGTCAATGAAGTAGCCCAATTATACCGAAGTGTGCTCATTTGTGGATCTTGTCATGGCTGTGATAATTGATGATACTAGTGCAATGATCAATGTGGAAGACCCTCTGGAGGCCATATTGTTAAACGTTGTTGTCAATGATGATGAGGGCCGAGTGAAGTGTGTGAATGCTTTACTTGGAATGGGCTCTTATTCTTATAAGCCTATAAAACTCTCCTTGGATCTTGAAAATAGAAAGACTCCTCCAACAAAGCCTTCAATTAAGGAACCTACGGTGTTGGAGTTGAAGCCATTGCCTCCATACCTCAGGTATGAGTTCTTAGGCCCTAATTCAACTTTACTAGTTATTCTTTCCTTTTGTCTTACTAACATGCAGCTAGATGCCACATTGGCGGTGCACAAAAAGCAAAAGAAGGCAATTGGATGGACTTTAGCTGATATTAAGGGAATAAGCCCTACATTCTGTATGCACAAGATTATTCTTGAAGATGATGCAAAACCCTCCTTAGAACATCAAAGGAGGTTGAACGTGGTAATGTAAGAAGCTATGAAAAAGGAGGTGATCAAGTGGTTAGATGTCGGGGTTGTGTACCCTATCTCTGACAGCTCGTGGATTTCACCGATGCAGTGTGTGCCAAAGAAGGGTGGTATGACCGTGCTGACCAATGATAACAATGAGCTAATTTCTACTCGGACAATTACCAGATGGAGGTTGTCTATGGACTACCGCAAGCTAAACAAGGTGGCCCGAAAGGATCACTTCCCATTGACTTTCCCTGACCAGATGCTTGATCGTCTTGCTGGGCGTGCCTTCTATTGTTTCTTGGACGGATATTCTGGGTACAACCAAATCTTAATCGCTCTAGAAGATCAGGAAAAGACCACATTTACTTGTCCATATGGCACCTTTGCTTTTTTCTCGGATGCCTTTCGGGTTGTGTAATGCACCTGCAACATTCTAACGGTGTATGATGGCCATTTTCACCGATATGGTGGAAGATATTTTGGAGGTGTTCATGGACAACTTTAGTGTGGTGGGTGATTCATTTGATGAATATTTGAAAATTCTGGATAGAGTGTTGGCCCGTTGTGAAGACACCAATCTTGTGCTCAATTGGGAAAAATGCCACTTCATGGTTGAGGAGGGCATAGTGTTGGGTCATAAAATTTCAAAGCATGGCATAGAAGTTGACAAGGCCAAAATAGAGGTGATTTCAAGGCTTCTTCCTCCACTTTTGTCAAGGGGGTTAGGAGTTTTCTTGGGCACGCGGGGTTCTACGGGAGATTGATAAAAGATTTTTTGAAGGTAGTGAACCCTTTATGCTAGATACTAGAAAAGGATGCCAAGTTTGTGTTCGATGAGGGATGTATGCAAGCATTTGAACTTCTCAAGCTTAAGTTGACCACCAACCCTATCATTACATCACCAAATTAGAGTTTGCCTTTCGAGCTCATATACGACGTGAGTGACATTGCGGTTGGGGCAGTTTTGAAGCAAAAGGTTAACAAAATGTTTCATCCTGTGTATTATGCGAGCAAGACAATGATTGAGGCTCAAAGGAACTACACTGTAACTGAGAAAGAGTTGTTGGCTATAGTGTCTACAATGGAAAAGTTTCGGTCATATCTTATGGGAACCAAGGTCATAGTGCACACCGATCATGCAACCCTTAGGTACTTGATGACAAAGAAAGACTCCAAAGCTAGGCTGATGCTGGGTCTTGTTACTTCAAGTGTTTGATTTAGAAATTGTGGATCGGAAGGGTAGTGAAAACAAAGTGGCGGACCACTTGTCCCGCTTGGAGGAGGAAGGAAGGCCATGTGATGGCCTAGAGATCAATGATGCATTTCCTAATGAGCAACTACTTTCTGTGTCAATGAGTGATATGCCGTGGTATGCGGATGTTGCTTATTACCTTGTGACTGGTATCATCCGTGTGAGCTCTCTTCTAACCAAAGGAAAAAGCTTAAACGGGATAGTTTGGATTTCTATTAGGATGAGCCATATTTTTTCAATATTTGCATAGATGGTGTGATCCGAAAGTGTGTCTCGGAGGAAGAGCAACTGAGTATCTTGGAGGCTTGTCATTCCTCTCCCTATGGTGGCCATCATGGTGGGGCGGGCCAACTTTTTTCAAATATGCAAGTGATCTTTTGAAAAGGTGTGATGAATGTCAAAGAGCGGGTGGAATTTTGAAGAATGATGAGATACTTCTCAATACCATTCTTGAGGTTGATATCTTTGATGTATGGGGCATTGATTTTAAGGGAACGTTGTCAGCTCGTGTGGGAACACCTACATTCTAGTGGTGGTTGACTATGTTTTAAAATGGGTCGAGGTCGTGGCTTTGCCCAACAATGAAGCTAGGAGCATGGTTGAATTTCTCAAAAAGAGCATTTTCTACAAGGTTTGGTACTCCTCGTGCAATCATAAGTGATGGGGGGTGGGTCGTATTTTTGCAATAGAGCTTTTGACACCTTGCTTGTAAAGCATGGTGTCAACCACAAAGTGTCTACTCCGTATCATCCTCAGGCGAGTGGCCAAGTTGAAGCCTCAAATAGGGAAATCAAGAATATTCTGTCTAAAACGGTCAATGCAAATAGGTCCGATTGGTCTAAGAAGTTGGATGATGCTCTATGGGTGTATAGGACTACTTACAAAACTTTGATTGGTATGTCTCCGTATCGATTGGTGTACGAGAAAGCTTGCCATTTACTGGTTGAGTTAGAGCACAAGGCCATGTGGGCCTTGAGGAAGTTGAACCTTGATTGGGATGTAGCTGCTAATCTTCGGGTGGAGCAACTTGATGAATATGACGAATTTAGATTCCATGACTACTCCAGTTCGTCCCTGTACAAGGATATAATAAAATACCTTCACGACAAATATACTCGGGGCAAGGAGTTCAAGGTGGGGGATCTGGTGCTCTTATTCAACTCTCAGCTACGTTTGTTCCTGGGAAAGCTCAAGTCAAAATGGAGCATACCATTTGAAGTGGTGTGTGTGAGCCGTTTGGTGCTCTTGATTTAAAGAACAAAAGTGGGGAAATTTTTAGAGTGAATGGGCATAGGGTCAATCATTACTTGGGAAAAATTGATGACAGCCACGTGGTGGCACTTCTTCATCTCAAATGATTTGATGGTAACCTACGTCGTGCCGCGACGTTAAATCAGGCGCTTCTTGGGAAACAACCCATGTGTTTTCCTTCTTATTTTTCTTTGATTTTCATTGTAGTATAGAATTTATTTTTGGACTGACTAGTTGTGAGATGTTACAGGATTGTGTTGATGCAGTGCAGGACATAATGGAAAAAATTATTCAAGTCTCTGAAGTTTTTAATGCAGCCGCACTTCATTTAGTGCGGACCGCACTGATGAAAGATGAAAATACAAGCTCTCTGAAGTTTGCCACCACGGTCGCATTACATTTTGTGCGGTCCGCGGTGGACCATTGCAGCCGCATAGCATTTTGTGCGAACCGCAGTAGGTTGCCTTCTCAAACTTGGAAAAATGTTGTATGGTGCAGACCGCAGTCCATTTTGTGTGGTCTTCATTGGCTAGGTGAGATGGGCCCCGAGACTTTTTCTATAAATTTACTTGAGGCCCTCATTTTAAACATTTCTATCTTTTAACTCTCAGAGCTTCAAAATTACCGTTCATCCTCTCTCTTTGCACATAACTGATTTCCAAGACTTATTCTTCATCATAGCATCTTACTTCTGGTAATTTCACCCCTTTTCCATTGTTAATTTTACAGTTTTCATTAGATTTTAGCTTTTCTTCTGTTCTTCTCATATTTTCTTTCGATTTAGTAGCTTAGGGTAGTTAATTTCTTATTTAAGTTAGGATTAGGTAGTTAAATACACTGGGCAAACACTTAGGGGCCATGCATTAGGTGTAAAATTGGACGTAAAGTCAAGATTTCATAAACCCTAAGTTAGTGCTGCAACTGGGCACTCAGTGCGGTCCGCAACGACATTTTGTGCGGACCACATTGAAGGATGTTCCGAACATGTTCATTGAGGACCGCAGCCGCATTACATTTTATGCGGTCCGTGGTGCCTCAAAGTGGACCGCATTGCCATTTGTGCGGACCGCGGAGCAATTATTCAAAGAGTGGGTAGTCTAAACCCCACCTCTATGCAGACCGCATTGGCATTTTGTGCGGTCCGCATTGGTCCCTATACGGCCGCACTACATTATGTGCGGTCCTAAATGCATAGATTGAGAGAGTGGGTATTCTGAACCCCACCTCTATGCGGCCGCATTGGCATTTTGTGCGGTCCGTATTGGCCTCTGTGCGGCCACACTATATTATGTGCGGTTTGCACTCTACAACAATTTGATACTGTCTGTCACACCTCCTTTTGGCGCGCCCCCACCCCGAGGGGTAAGAACGGGCGAAGGGAGTTTTTCCAATTAAAGTG
>MU688768.1:0-12237 GCA_026770625.1 Nicotiana glauca | reverse complement strand
TGATTCTTATAAGGTTCATAGGGAAGAGGTAGTCCTAATAACGCGTACAAAGGATACCTTACGTCACTCCTAAAGGTTTATAACGTAATTCCATGAGTCAAGCATGCACTATATATATATGTATCTATTATTCTCTACCGAGCCGCGCTATAGACGGCCGGGTACGGCACCTACTATGCAACCACTGATCAGTTGGGTTTTACCGAGCCCCACGTGGCCGGGTACGATCTACCAAGCCTTATGATGGCCGGGTACGTTTTTACTGAGCCTATTACGGCCGGGTACGATATGATGATGATAATGCCCACAGAGGCGTATGTTTTAAAAGCTTATATATTTATACATATGTATCATGCATTTCATATCAGTAGACCTCAGAGGTACTCAGATGTTACAGGTTGTATATTCTCTATCCATGCTTACATTACTGTTCGTGTTTATGGTTCCTTGCCTTACATACTCAGTACTTTATTCGTACTGACGTCCTTTTATTTGTGGACGCTGCATGTTGTGCTGCAGGTCCTGATAGACAGGCAGGTGTAGGTTCCCCACCACAGTAGGCTATCCAGTTCTGCAGTGATTGGCGAGATCCCTTCTCCGGACTTGCCTTGGTCTTGGTATGCATTTTTGTTATAGACATTATGGGTATGTCGGGGCCCTGTTCCGGCTATGTTGCAGTACTTATGTTCCTATAGAGGCTCATAGACATGTGTCGACTCATGTATAGTTTGGTATGCCTTGTCGGCTGGTTTTTGTTGTATAGCCTTTCATGATAGCGTGGTAGCTCGTACCATATATATATATATAGTTTCTTGATTGTCTGGTCATTCCATGTTATGTAGGTTCATGCCATCATATTTTATTATTGGTTGTCCATGATCCTTACCATTTATATTGATCTCCTCAGCCCTAAAAGATAATAAAGAAGGTTAGATAAAATGTACGTTGGTGCTCGGCAAGTATGATCGGGTGCTAGTCATTTCCCTCCAGTTTGGGTCGTGACATCATGTTTGTCATTTGAAAATCTGGAAGAATCTTGTAATTCATTGCTTTCATCTTCATCATTCACCAAGCCATCTTGATGTTCCTTTCCTTTTTTAACATTTTGAATAAACTTTAGAATAATATCAAGCTTCTAATTAATATCATGCAACAATGAATCAAAATATTATTCTACGAACAAAATCAACATTAAAATAAATTACCAAACTAGTTAATTACCTTAACAGAGTCCTTCACGTATTTATTCATCTTTATTCGATTATCTTTAATATTTTTCTTCATCTTTATTTTAAATTTAACAAAATCTACATGTACAATGTCTTCAACTTTGGCAGATACTCTCTGAAAAGAAAAGAAAAATGGTAAGAATTTCAGCATGATAAAACATAAACATTCTTATCAAATCTAAGCACAATTCAAGAAGAGTAGCATATAATTTTGGACAATAATAATCTAGATAGAACGACTCCAGTATAACATAATAGATGACAAGCATACACACAGTGCACATCCAATAAAATATATTGAAGTCAAACATAACTCAACAATTATCCATTATAACATACTGGAAAACAAACACTGAGAGAACACGCTTCCAGTATAATATACTGGATAACAATCTTAAACATGGCAGACTTTGATTAAAATATACTGGAGTCAAACTAAACTCAACTATATATTAATAATCATCTAGTATAATATACTAGTAGACAATTATTAACAGGATATACTCCAGGTATAATATAATTGCCTCAAGTATAGTATTATACTACACAAGTATACTTGTAACGACCTGATCGGTCATTTTGAGCCCTAGCGCGTCGTTCTGCAGTCTGATGCCCCGAACAACTTCAATTCAGGTATTATGACTGGTACGCACGATCAAAATGGAGTTTCGGGAAGCTCGGAATTGATTTGGGAAGAGAATTCTTATTTTTGGAGCTTAAGGTTGGAAGAATGAACTAGGATTGGAATTTTGAGTAAACAACCTCAGAATTGGGATCTGAAGGTTCTAGCAAGTTTGTATGATAATTTCGGACTTGGGCGTATGCCCGAATCAGATTTTTGATAACCCGGGAGCGTTTTGGCGCCTATTGTGTAAAGTAGCATTTTGGAAGGAATTTCATAAGTTTGGGTTGAAGTGCATTTCAGTGATATCGATGTCTGTTTGGGATTTCGAATCTGTGAATAGCTCTGTATGGTGATTCTGGGGTTGGGGGTGCGATCGGAAGTGAATTCGAAGGTCCATGGATCATTTTGGAGCCATTTAGCTAAAGATAGAAATTTGGAGGTTTTTGAGAAGTTTGACCGGAAGTAAACTTTTTGATATCGGGGTTGAAATTCGATTCCAAAAGTTGGAGTAGGTTTTTGAGGTCAATCGGACGCGAATTGATAGGTTTAAACATCGGAAGTAGAAGTTTGAAAGTTCAAAGTTCATAAAGCTTTAATCGGGGTGTAATTCATGATTTTAGCGTTGTTTGATATGATTTGAGGCCTCAAACAAGTCTGTAATGTGTTTTGAGATTGGTTGGTAGGTTTGGTTGAAGTCCCAGGGGCCTCGGGTGGATTCCGGGTGGTTAACGGATCGAAATTTGGCATGTTGGATAGCTGAAGGGATCTGGTTGCTGTATTTCCGCTTCTGCGGAAATGGGACCGCAAAAGCGGCCCGCAGAAGTGGCCCGCAGAAGCGAGGAGGGAATCGCAGAAATGGATTTCCGGTAAAGGATCGAGGACCGTAGATGCGGTCGAGATTTCGCAGAACCGGGACCGCATCTGCGGAAGGCGGATCGCAAAAGAGAAAATGGGAGGTCCAGTGGAAGCCGCAGAAGAGGTTGGTGATCCGCAAAGGTGGAACCGCAGAAGCGGAAGTAGCTGGGGCAGAATGGTTGTTTAAAATTGGGGTTGAGTTCATTTCTCTCATACTTTTCTTGGCTTGGGCGATTTTTGGGGAGCTTCAAGAGAGGGTTTTCATCATTAATGATAAGGTAAGTTATCCCCACCTATTTTGAGTTAAATACATAAATTACATATGGATTTGAGCATGAAAATTGTAAAAAACACTTGGGGTTTGAGGGAAGACCTAGAAAATTATTGTTCTTGGAATTTAACCATGATTTTGGGTATGAAATTTAGAAAAAAAAATCATATATTTGAGTTCGTGAGTTTATGGGTAAAGTTTATGTTAAAAAAATTTCGGAATCCGGGCACGTAGGCACGAGGGCATTTTGTCAACTTTTTGATCGGAGTTAGGAATTGCTATAAATTAGATTGTAATGGATTTGCATAACCATTGGCTAGTTTTGGAGCGTGGTGCATCAATTAGAGTCTTCGGAAGGGCGTGGAATGCCGGTTTGGATCTTCGGAGCAAGGTGAGTCTCCTTTCTAACCTTGTAAGAGGGAATTGTCCCCATAGGTGAAATAATTGATTATGTGCTCCTATTTGTGGGGGCTACGTACGCACGAGGTGACGAGAGTCCGTGCGTAGCTACTATTACGCTATTGTTCGGGTAGTTGGTACCCAAAAGCATGTTATACTTGGATTATTTATGAATCCATTGATAGCTTGAACTGCTTAAATCACCATGGATTAGCAAAGGAATTTAAAAAGAGATTAAACATCATTTTTCCTGATTTGTTAAAAAAAGAAATTGTCTTATTTGGATAAATATCCCCGATAAGTTTCTAATTGACTGATTGAGCATGTATCTCTATGTGTACCTGCATCGTATGCATGATTCGTAAGTAGGGAATGTGTTTATTTATGGAATGGGTCGAATGACTTGGCAGATTAAATAGATGAATCTATGGTTCGGGCCATTCGACCCTCGGCAGTGCATAGTTTACATTTCTGTTGGAACGGGTCGTCGCCTCGGTGTGATTTCCGCATGTAATTTTTCGCTTGAGAATTTTAAATGCGGAAATTGCCTTTCATGGCTTGATATAAATCGATAAGATAATAAAAAGTAAACTTGAAAATCCCTTAATATTTGTTAAAGGTGTTTACTTGTTTTTCCGCTTTGCGAGATAGAACTGCTATAAAAATCCATGATTTCCCCACATTTTTATTACACTATCATTGGACCTCTAGTAAGTGTCGAAGTTGACCATCTCGTCTCTACTTCTTCGAGATTAGGCAGGATACTCATTGAGTACACGTTGATTACGTACTCATACTACACTTCTGTGTATTTTTGTTGCACAGGTATATGCATCTTTAGCAGTTTACTGGGCGTAGCAGCATAGAGGATTCTGGGACTAGGTGAGTTGCATTATTCAAGGCAGCCCGCAGTTAGTATAGTCCATTTCATCACATTGTATTTACTTCCTATCCCTTGTATTTCAGACGGATGTTGTATTTTAATTTCTTATCAGTAGATGCTCATGCACTCATGACACCGGGTTCGGGAAATGGTTCTCAAAAGATTTGTACTAATTGTCATAATTTAATTTGAATTCAAGTAGTGATCTTTTATTTATGAAAAGTGGAAGAAAAAATCCTAGATTTTCAAAGGTATTAAAAAGAGAATTTAATCGATTAATTAAGTTGGCTTGCCTGACAGCGGTGTCCGGCGCCACCACGACCCTTAGTGGATTTTGGGTCGTGATAACATGGTATCAGAGCACTAGGATCCTAGGGTCTCAGGAGTCATGAGCAAGTCTAGTAGAGTCTCGCGGTCGGTACGGAGACATTTGTACTTATTCTCGGGAGGCTGCAGGACTGTTAGGAGTACTTCCCTTCTTGATTCCCTATCGTGTGATTTGATCCTTGGAGGCGTATGCCCTTAATTCATTCCTACTTAATCTTATGCGACGTGAAGCGCTTGTTATAAATCGAGAGTTGAAGAATTTTAATAGCAATACAAATGTGATACGGGATGTTTCTCCCGGTATAGCTGATCGGATTATTATCGTCATGTTGTAGATGGACCTTTGATGGTTTCAGCCCAGTAGCAGTACTTTTAAGAGCTAATATTAGGCACAAGTTGCCATGATGATTATGAACAAATGTTGCGCAGTAGTGATATGATAGTAGGATGATTGCCTACGTATCGGGTCGGTGAAGGACTTGAAGGGAGGTTTACTCAGTGCATAATCAAGAGATTCAGTATTTTATCTCCGGGAGGGAAAAGACAATCGAACTGAGGATGGTCAGATATGGACTGGTAGAAGTAATGAGACTTGGCAATTGCAAGCGTGGTGGAGCTTTCTCCTATGATGGGGTACTGTTGTCATAATTGAACGTATTAAGTTTGTTGGTGTTTTGATCTTCTACATTTTGCCTTTAGGGCAAGACATCGGGAAATAGTATTGGAGATGCAACTATTAGATAACGCAGGGTGCTGTGGTTTTGGAGTGAATCAGTATTCCAAATGTGGCAGTTCGAGAAAGATGACCTTCGAAAAAGTTTGGAGTTAGTAGCAAATTGTGGATTCAAGTACTATGAAGATAAATTTTATTAATACAACGACTGAGCAACAAAATATGAGAAGGACATATGGGAAGTGTCAGGCAGAGTTTTAAACTTCTAAAGGTCCAGGCTTAGGGAGCGCAGGCCGAATAGTTGATTAAAGAAGTGAGTTTGCCCAAAGTGGGAGAGCAACGGAGCTGCGTAGAGCTATGGTAATGAGATGACTATGCAACTTAAGGGAGTCTGGACCGATTTGAGAATATTGGTGCTTGGTTAGTGGGGTCTATGGATCTAATTTGAAGTAGGGATTCTTGTGCAGCCGGAGATTTAATATAACGGAAAGGAGACTCTTAAATGAAGAAGGATGTAGCATGACTTGAATTGAAAGGATGTTGTCGCGTACTTAAATGATATCCACGAGGGGTAAATGGACCTGTGCAGCTGAAGAGTGAGCTCAGACTCGGGAAGGGTCATTGACGTCGAAGTGATTGTACCCCCATGCAGTGGCGTTGGAAGATGCCGGGGAAAGCTTTCTATGGGTGGTTTACCCAAGTGAGCAGGTTAGCAGTCGCGTGGTTGGAGAGGCTCCTGCGAAGAATTTTATTGGTTATGTAGCAGAGAGATCGATTATGCAAATGCAATAGGTGAATAAGAGTATAAAATAATGGGGCTTCGTGGGAAGAATTCGAGAATTTATGTGGTTGATCATGCAAGGTTATGTCGATGAAAGCTGGGGAACCTTGGTGAATTCCAGAGTTATGAAATAATGGCTTCATGCTAAGTGGGAGAGTCCCACCGCTTATGATTGGGTTGCATGGTTAACTACTTGCAAGATTTTTGGCTATTAGCATATCGACGGGTGAATTTAGCTACAGAAAGGACCATAAGTGGTAATTTAAGTAAAGGAAATATTAAAGGTGGGCTATCATTGGCCCTATTGGCCCATGTTCAGACTTAGGGAATGATTCAGGATTTTGCTTTGTGTAGATGCGGGTTCCAAGGGAAGTGATTCGGCGGGTTCTTCGCCAAGAGGGTATTCATGTGATAGAAGACTCATGGAGTTGACTATATTCGGGGCCAAGTCAGAGCGAGTGGCTCTCAGCAATGGTCCTAGGGGAACTCAAAAGATAAAGTGTGGTACCTAATGATTTCGAGCCTAGAAGTATAGTTAAGAATCAAGCTTGTAGCAGCTTATGAGGAGGTGCCCAGAATGCTCTACGATATTTTGACTTGCGGTATAGCATTTGAGAGATATGAAACATTTCATGGGATTTGAGATAGTATGGTCTCGTGATTCGAGGTCACTCGAGATGAGTGCAGTTGGAGTATATTATGTGTTGGATGGAATTAGTATTATTTCTAAGGTAATTGGGGTGAATCGAAAGAAGATGGACTGGTTAGCCATAATTTATTTGGCATGTTGGAGGTAGAGATTAGCTCTTTCAGCGTGATTAAGTTATGCAAGTGATTTGTGGCGGTGCACATGAGGCTTGTTAGCCGCTGTGATTGATATTATTCTGAAGCATTCTACTGTTCTGGCTCGTTATGTGGGAGTATATTCTGGAAGGGCTATGGTAGCGTAGGCCCCTACTTAGAGATTTGCATATTTCCACGGTTATAAGAATTTGCCTGTGTATTGCTATATTTCTCCTGAAGTGAGTTCAGTGAAAAGCCTTTACATGATGAAGTGTTAACCTATTAGTGGCTCCGAAGTTATGATAAGAATCATGTTTTATCATACATTGGCATGTTGGGTGCAGTGAGTAGTAAGGAATGTGAAGTGAGAATCAAGGCTGCAGTTCGGTGTGGACAATGATGTCACAAGCTCGGATGAGCAAGAAAGGAGTTTTGATGTTTAAAGTAAGTTGGTATTGTCTTCAGCGTCACCTGAGGTCAGTGTTTAGAAAAAAGGGCTTGTATCATAGTTAATGATTCTTGATCATTTTTTAGCATTGGTGCGGTCGGTGGTTTGGATGTACGGACCTGTTGTGTGTTTCGAAAGGTTGTGGGAGCGTGTCCCACAGGAAGATTGTATAAGCATGACATGTGGTCACTTGATTGATCAAAGATTTAAACCAAGTATGAGGATGGTGGTAATACCATCACTTTGAGAATTTATGCCTGTAGGGCACTCTGGTTATTGGGTTATGGACTGTGGAGGTTCTCTCCAGTTGTTCTTGTGTGTTATGAGAAGAGGGAAATTGGTATGGACCTTGGAGAGTTTAGTAGCCTAGTCAGTGCAATCAGAATTGACTTGAGGTCGGTGGATGGATTCAAATATGAATAGTGGCCCTATGTCAGGCCAGTTGTGTTCATTTCAGTAATGCGCTCCTTATGGAGTAGTCAGGGTGTTATTTCATTGCCAGATATTTCATATAATAATATATGTCTTCGTGTGAGTTGTGAGACCACTTGAGAAATTGCTTATGTGTTGAGGATCCGCGTAAAGATGATATTATATGAGCAGGATGGCTTTTGAGATTTCAAATCGTATATCGCACCCCAGTTGTGCTCGAGTTTTTGTGGCTTCTGGCGCTATATGTCTTCCCAGGGATGGAATCATGCACTCAGTGTGCTTGTGACCAATATTCGATATATTATTGAAATAAGCAATCTAGCTCGGTGCGTATCTCCTTATGTGAGTTTTATTGGTGGATCGGGTGACACGCCGCCATGGTTATGTTGATCGGATCGGGTTGCACGCCACAACAGTGTGAGGCTGAGTACAGTTCCCCCGTATCTGTTTATATGTTTTGTTTCCTATTTTTATGAGGAAAGCGCATGTTAGCTGTGCGCCCGTGTCTCATGTATGACTTCCGAGCGGGGTAATTGAAATTCCTTTTCAGAGTTCATTTTCCTTTTTGCATCGCATTCTAATTGGTAGCCTATTGGCACATTGTGGCACCATATGAGACTTTTGGTCATATCGGGGTGGCTTATTGCCTAAGCAGTTTGTACTGGGTGAGACGAGATCGTTGGATTTAGGATCAGTGCAATTTGATTATGTGAAATATATTAAGGGGCAAAGACCATTATTTGGTTCATAATGAGGTAATGTTCTTTCCAGAAGTATAGACTCAATTATTGGTTGACTCGGCAGTTGATTATGAATTTCTGCACTTCATCTATTGTGGCAGCATTGTAAGAGTTAGAGTAAGGCATGTGTATGTCATGGGGTGCAATGGGAGCATCAGATTCATGGAATTTTGACTAAGTTGATTAGAAAAAGGTTATTGTGGTCCGGTGAGTAAAGTGGTGTTGGGTATGGACTCAGCAAGGTCATGCAGCTATGTTTGGGTACAGCGAGTAGTGATTAATATGGTGATCATATGGTAGAAACAGGTCGGGCATAGAATTTCGGATGTTAGAATGGGCTTTAAGGCGTATCTGCTTGAATAAAAGAGAATATCTTCAGAATTATCAAGCTAATATGCTCAACTGAGTTGTGGTAGCACGGGAAGGTATATGAGAAGTTGAACAGCGATTTCAGAACACTCCAGTGTAGTTCTCAGCACGTTCGAGAACGAACGTACATTTAAGTGGGAGAGAATGTAACGACTCGACCGGTCGTTTTGAGCCCTAGCGCGTTGTTCAGCAGTCTGAGGCCCCGAACAGCTTCAATTCAGGTATTATGACTGGTATGCGCGTTTGGAATGGAGTTTCGGGAAGCTCGGAGTTGATTTGTGAAGAGAATTCTTATTTCAGGAGCTTAAGGTTGGAAGAATGAACTAGGATTGGAATTTTGAGTAAACGACCTTAGAAACGGGATCTGAAGGTTCCAGCAAGTTCGTATGATGATTTTAGACTTGGGCGTATGCCCAGATCGGGTTTTTGATGAACCGGGAGCATTTTGGAACCTATTATGGAAAGTAGCATTTTGGAAGAAATTTCATAAGTTTGGGTTGAAGTGAATTTCAGTGATATCGATATCTGTTTGGGATTCCGAGTCTATGAAAAGCTCCGTATGGTGATTCTGGAGTTGGGGGCATGATCGGAAGTGAATTTGGAGGTCCGTGGGTCATTTTGGAGCCATTTGGCTAAAGATACAAATTTGGAGGTTTTTGAGAAGTTTGACCGGAAGTGGACTTTTTGATATCAGGGTTGGAATCTGATTCTGAAAGCTGGCGTAGGTCCGTAATGTCAAATATGACTTGTGTGCAAAATTTGAGGTCAATCGGACACGAATTGATAGGTTTAAACATCGGAAGTAGAAGTTTGAAAGTTCAAAGTTCATAAAGCTTGAATCGTGGTGCAATTCATGGTTTTAGCATTGTTTGATATGATTTGAGGCCTCGAGCAAGTCCGTAATGTGTTTTAGGATTGGTTGGTAGGTTTGGTTGAGGTCCCGGGGGCCTCGGGTGGATTCCGGGTGGTTAACGAATCGAAATTTGGCATGTTGGATAGTTGAAGGGGTTTGGTTGCTGGTATTTCCACTTCTGCGGAAATGGGATCGCAGAAGCAGCTCGCAGAAGCGAGGAGGGAGTCGTAGAAGCATATTTTCGGTCAAGGCTCGAGGACCGCAGATGCGATCAAGATTCCGCAGAAGCAGGACCATATATGCGGAAGGCGGATTGCAAAAGCGAAAATGGGAGGTCCAGTGGAAGCCGCAGAAGAGGCTGGTGATCCGCAAAGGCAGAACCGCAGAAGGGAGATATCTTCCGCAGAAGCGGAGGTAGCTGGGGCAGAATGGTTGTTTAAAATCGGCGTTGAGTTCATTTCTCTCATACTTTTCTTGGCTTGGGCGATTTTTGGGGAGCTTCAAGAGAGGTTTTCATCATCAATGATAAGGTAAGTTATCCCCACCTTTTTTGAGTTAAATACATCAATTATGTATGGATTTGAGCATGAAAATTGTAAGAAAACTTGGGGTTTGAGGGAAGACCTAGAAAATTATTACTCTTGGAATTTGACCACGATTTTTGGGTATGAAATTTAGAAAAAAATCATATGTTTGAGTTCCTGAGTTTATGGGTAAAGTTTATCTTCGAAAAATTTCAGAATTCGGGCACGTGGGCTCGAGGGCATTTTGGTCAACTTTTCGATCGGAGTTAGGAATTGCTATAAATTAGATTGTAATGGATTTGCATAACCATTAGCTAGTTTTGGAGCGTGGTGCATCAATTAGAGTCTTCGGAAGGGCGTGGAATGCCGGTTTGGATCTTCGGAGCGAGGTGAGTCTCCTTTCTAACCTTGTAAGAGGGAATTGTCCCCATAGGTGAAATAATTTATTATGTGCTCCTATTTGTGGGGGCTATGTACGCACGAGGTGACGAGAGTCTGTGGGTAGCTACTATTATGCTATTGCCCGAGTAGTTGAGACCCAAAAGCATGTTATACTTGGATTATTTTTGAACCCATTGATAGCTTGAAGTGCTTAAATCACCTTGGATTAGCAAATGAATTTAAAAAGAGATTAAACATCATTTTTCCTGATTTGTTAAAAAGAGACATTGTCTTATTTGGATAAATATCCCCGATAAGTTTCTAATTGACTGATTGAGCATGTATCTCTATGTGTACCTGCGTCGCATGCATGGTTCGCGAGCAGGGAATGTGTTTATTTATGGAACGGGTCGAACACCTCGGCAGATCAAATAGATGCATCTATGGTTCAGGCCGTACGACCCTCGGCAGTGCACAGTTTACATTTCTGTTGGATCGAGTCGTCGCCTCGGTCTGATTTGCACATGTTATTTGTCGCTTGAGAATTTTAAATGCGGAAATTGCCTTTCATGGCTTGATATAAATCGATAAGATAATAAAAAGTAAACTTGAAATTCCATTAATATTTGTTAAAGGTGTTTACCTATTTTTTCGCCTTGCGAGATAGAACTGCTATAAAAATCCATGATTTTTCCACATTTTTAGTACACTATCATTGGACCTATAGTAAGTGTCGAAGTTGACCATATCGTCTCTACTTCTTCGAGATTAGGCATGATACTCATTGAGTACACATTCATTACGTACCCATAATACACTTCTGTGCATTTTTGTTGCAAAGGTATATGCATCTCTTGCAGCCTACTGGGCGTAGCAGCGCGGAGGATTCTGGGACTAGGTGAATTGCATTATTCGAGACGGCCCGCAGCTAGTGTAGTCCCTTTCAGCACATTGTATTTACTTCCTGTTCCCTGTATTTCGGACAGATGTTGTATTCTAATTTCTTATCAGTAGATGCTCATGCACTCGTGACACCGGGTTCTAGGAATGGTTTTCGAAAGATTTGTACTAATTGTCATTATTTAATTTGAATTCAGTAGTGATCTTTTATTTATGAAAAATCCTAGATTTTCAAAGGTATTAAAAAGAGAATTTAATCGATTAATTAAGTTTTCTTGCCTGACAGCGGTGTCCGGCGCCACCACGACCTTTAGTGAATTTTGGGTCGTGACAATATTGCTCTAGTAAATTATACTAATTGAGTATTTTCCACTTCCATTATACTAAAATGGTAAGAATTTCAGCATGATAACACATAAACATTCTTATTGAATCTAAGCACAATTTAAGAAGGGTAGCATATAATTTTGGACAATAATAGTCTAGATAGAACTACTTCAGTATAACATTGTCACGACCCAAAATCCATTAAGGGTTGTGGTGGCGCCGGACACATCTGTCAGGCCAGCCAACTAACTCATCAATTAATTTCTCTTTTAATACTTTTTAAAAATCTAAGGTTTTTCCTTCCGATTTTCATAAATAAAAGGGTTTTGCTTCAATTCAAATTAACAATAACAATTAAATCAAACTTTTCGAAAACCATCCCAGAACCCGGTGTCACAAGTGCATGAGCGACTACTGATAATGAAATAAAATACAAC
>MU688765.1:0-30123 GCA_026770625.1 Nicotiana glauca | reverse complement strand
GCAAATTTTACAGGAGTTAGCAAAGTATACCGGTCCAGTATAATATGCTGGAGTTCGTACACAAATGCACCAGAACTCCCGTATATTATACTGGACCGGTCCCTGTTGTAGTAAAATAGTGGCTATTTTTCATTGACTTGGTAATCGCTGGCTATTTTTCATTGACCAGTGTAAAAACTGGTTATACCATGATATTTTAACGAACAGTTGGGTTTCTGCTGTATCACTACTTTTCTTAGGCCATTTTTTAAATACCGGTAATTTTAGGGACATTCTACTAAGACAAGCTTTCTTATAGGACATTTCCGTCCATCATCCTGAAGATTTCGGTTACTGCAAAACATAAAAGCTTTATAGTGTCACCTAAAAGATTGGTACGATCAGATATCTCAAACATTTATAAAGGAAGAAGAACAAGACTCTCATTAGAATGGTATTACTAATTATTATCTGATGTCCCATATTACGAATTGGAAGCAGAAAAATCTTTAACTGGAGATAGGAATAGGCCCCATGGCTTGTTGTTCATTAAACTCATATGGAATACTTTTTTCCCTTTGATTTTAAGTTTATTTGCAGAGTATATTTGAACTTTCTGTAAAAACTCTTTCCACTGTCGTAAATCTTATCTGAAATTCTAAGTGTATCTACTGATGGTGTATAACATATTCACACTAGATTAAGTACAAGGAGAATTACTGAAATTGATTCTTTGATGCTATATGTATAGGTAATATTGTTAATGGATAAGAGTTGGATAAACATATTGAACAGGAACAATCCCTTATATGAAATAGAAGCCAAAGAGTTTGTTCAATTTGCGTCATTGGATAGGCCTAATACATCTGAAATCTTGTGTCCATGTCGAAAGTGTCGCAATATGAAATTTGTGTCAAAAAATCTGATTGTCGAACACATAGTGGTTGATGGGTTTCTAACTAGTTACACTACTTGGATTTTTCATGGTGAGATATCATATTCATCATTGTCTACTAATCAGTCAGATAAAGGTGATGAAATGCAAGCCTTGGTACATGATTGTCATGCCCCAAAATCCGAGGAGCGCGACCGGCGCTCAACCGAGTAAACCTGACCGAGCAAGCCTGATAGGTCTCATTCTACCCAAACTAACTCAAGAATAAATAGGAGATAGACTCCATTAATCAAATTCTATAAACATACTATTAACGATTTCCATTGGCAACTTAACTCATAATTATCAAAATATCAGAAGTGTTATAAGTCTTTGCCAAACATCAATATTTTTATTTTAAATTTTCACGCCCGACACTACCCACAACCTGTCTACGGAACCTCTAAATACAACTGAAGAATAATATGGAAATGCCGGCAACAAGGCTCCGGCTATACCTTACACAAATACCAAAATAGACTCCGGAAGAAAGGCGGCATGAGCCACGTAGGGCCCCGAGAGGAAAGGGGCTCACCAGTACAGCTGATAGAAAGTGGAGGAGGTGCTACTGTCGATGGACTGGAGTACCTGCTATAGAACCACCTACAATCATAACACGAATGTAGCGCCCCCGACAAAAGGGACGTCAGTACATTTGAATTGTATTGGTATGTATGAACAAACTTTACCCCAAGTAAAATCAAATAACACACAAGTATCAGACATCAATAGAATCAACGATCAAATGCACGTGAAAGAAACAATCAAAGCCAAACAAGTTTCACAATCTCTCCTTTTTCCCTTCAACATTATCACATCAATGATTTAACAATTTTCTCATATGTTCATTTCAATAGTGATTTCGATCACTTTTTCACCCTTATTACCTCGGCCACCCTTATCACCACAAACCACACCTTATTACTTCGTATTGCGGCGTGCAACCCGATCCCACCGAACAATTACAATTCACAAACAACACAACAATAACAACAATTCACAAAGAACAACAACAACAATTCTCAAAGAACAACCACAACAATTCACAAGAATTTCCGTAGCCATCAATACCATTTCCATCATATTCAACAATTCATATGCATTTTATGTCAAAATGATAATTTGCCCACGACAATCCATATATGTTATTACCACAGTTGTTCCAATTGCATCAATTACGATTTCCTCCCATCATTTGTTTCTTAGCTCTTACCACATAACACTCTCAAAAATCACATTTGGGTTACTGCCAATTACGTACACCATTATATTGGGAAAACTTAACCAACAACATTCAATACATGTTAATCACAAGAATTCATGAAATAGGCCATCTTGCCTTAACACCCGTGAAACAACCAAAATTCACAATAGTTCACATAAATAACACGTACCAATTTCTCGTACTCTAAATAAGGTGAATTACAAAGGTTAAAGTTATCCATACATACCTCGTTTAAGCTTTCCTTAAGTTATTACGACGTTTCGGAAATTCTAGCAATCCCAATCTACTTGAGACATAACAAAATTAACACAAATTAGGAAGGTATTCATGGTTTCAGCTCATTGGAGCATTTTATCAAACACTAGTTGAGCGTCTTGATTTTTATCTCTCTTTTACAAGATTTCCTTCATTCCCCAACCCAATCTTTACCTATTTATGTTCATCAATCTTCCCACAACCCTATTTGCACATGCATGCATACATAATACTACTATACCAAGAATCATACCTCAATGACCCATCCCACAACCTTTACAATACCAACACAACCTAAGTTAGGCACCTATGGCTCCCAATGACCATCCCATGAGTTCTAATGTATATATCTTACATGAATAATCACCATAGAGTAGTTAAAGATGATAGACATACCTTTTGTAGCAAGAATTTTAAGAATCCCCACTTGTGGTGTTCTTGATGAATTCAAGGATTTAAAGGAGAATCTAAGGATTTTAAAGATTAATCCTTGTTAGTATAAGTATTTAGGGGTTTAGAAATCACTCAAAGTACTCTAAAAACCTTACCTTGGATCATAGGGATGGAGGTTGGGACGAAATCCCCTTGAGAGAGCAAGCCTTAACCCCAAAAATGACTTGGGAACTCTCTAGACCGGTCTTGGGGTATTTAGAGGCCCGCTACTAGCACGGCCGCGCACCTGGGCGCGCATCTGGGTGCGCTAGTTTGCCCAGTGTTCTGTCTTGGGCACGCATATTTTAGCGCGGGCGCGCATCTGGGCGTGCTAGTGACACATGCCCAGAAAAATGGTCATAACTTTCTGTATACACCTTCAAATGATGCACGGTTTGTTGCGTTGGAAACTAGACTCAAAGGGATTTAATTTGATAGGTTGTTCATCACACAAATCCTTATATAACTTGATATATTATCGTCCAAATTGAGGTCTTGTGCGCACTCATCTACAACTTTCGTGTAATATGAAAATTTTCAACTTGGCTTAGACTTAGGCCTCTCCTTAGACCCCAATTCACTTCTAATATGACTTATACGCTTATTAAAATATCCAATTGATATCCATCATATCATAAATCCTCATTTGCACACGAATTAAAATAATTTAGCCTACCTTGGCATGACGAAATCTTAAATTACTCGAAAAAATTTCCGGGGCCTTACAATGATGCTTTTGGAGTTCCTCCTACCAGTGACTTTATTGATATGGACACTAGTGGTGATGTATTTGGTGGGTCAAATCATCATAGGAAGGGGTTTGATAAGAAGAATGAAATATTTTTTAACTTACTAAAAGAAGCTGAGTGTGAATTATACCCTGAAAGCAAATATTCACTACTTTCTTTTCTTGTTCGTCTATTGCATCTTAAGTGTCTCAATGAGTGGAGTAATAATTCATCTTCCATGTTGCTAGAGTTGCTAAAAGATGTGTTTCCTGAAGGTGAAATATTACCCAAGTCCTTTAATGATACCAAGAAAATTATTAAAGATTTAGGACTTGAATATAAAAAAATACATGCATGTCCAAATGATTGTATGATCTACTAGAATGAGATAAAAGAAAGAACAGATTGTAAGTTTTGTAAAACTCCAAGGTACAAACAGTTTAAAGGTGAATCAAGTAGTAGTATGGAAACCTCAAAAATTCCAGCGAAGGTGTTTAGATACTTTCCATTGATACCAAGACTTCAATGATTATTCATGTCATCTAAAACATCTATTCAAATGAGATGGCACGCTGAAGGTCGCACTAAAGATTGGGTAATGCGGCACCCTGCTGATAGTATTGCTTGAAATTTTTTTGATGAATCGCATTCATGTTTTTCTCAAGATGCTAGGAATTTTAGACTTGGGTTGGCTTCAGATGGCTTTAATCCTTTAAAGTGTATGTCTATATCACATAGCACATGGCCGGTTGTCTTGGTTCCATATAACTTGCCACCATGGTTATGCATGAAGCAACCATATATGATATTGTCAATAATTATTGATGGCCCTCGTTCACCTGACAATGATATTGATGTCTATCTTTGACCCTTAATTGATGAGTTAAAAGAATTGTGGGTTGGAGTTGACATTTATGATATATCAAACAACCATATGTTTCAAATATATGCTTCATTGCTTTGGACAATCAGTAATTTTCCAGTACTGGTAACTTATCAGGATATTGTGTGAAAACTAGATATGCTTGTCCATGTTTTCTGATGAAAACTAAATTTCTGAGATTGAAAAATGGGCGAAAATATTGCTTCATATCACATAGGATATTGTTACCCAATGGACACAAGTTTCGAAAAGATAAAGTTATATTTAATGGTTTTAAAGAGTTGGAGGTAGCACCTAAACGGTTGTCAGGTATTGAGGTTCTTGAGCAATTAAAAGATATTAAAAATAAATTCAGAAAAGGTCTATCGACCAAATCTAATAAAAGAAAATGGAATGATTTTAATCATGTTGATGATGTCGTATTGCAAAATTTGTGGAAGAAAATGAGCATATTTTTTGAGTTAGACTACCAGAAAGACAATATAATTCGTCATAATCTTGACAAAATGCATATTGATAAGAATGTATTTGATAATATATTTAGGACATTATTAAATATAGATGGTAAAGGAAAAGACAATTTAAATTCTCGTTTGGATTTACAAGAGATGGGGATTCGAAAGGCTTTGCACCCTAAGAAAATAGTTAATGGAAAATATTATCTACCTCCAGCATGTTTCACATTGAGTAATGCGCAAAAAGAAATGCTCTTACAAATTTTAAGAGATGTGAAAGTAACAGATGAATATGCTTCAATATCTCACGTTGTGTTAATATTAAGCAACGCACTATGCATGGGTTGAAGAGTCATGACTGCCATATCTTAATGCAACAACTCCTTCCTTTTGTCTGGCAAGATCTCCTTCCGATGAATGTCCTGAAACCATTGATCGAATTAAGTAACTTTTAGGGGCATTTGTTCAACAGTTATGAGCACAAGTGAGTTATTAAAGCTCCAAGATCGTGTTGCAATAACCCTTTGTCATTTGGAGAGAATACTTCCTCCATCCTTTTTTGATATCATGGAACATCTAGTCGTCCATTTAGCTGAAGAAGCAATGATTGGTGGACCTCACAATATTGTTCAATATGGTCATTTGAAAGGTACTATTTTTTTGCTCTATTTCATAGTAATTTTAAAGAATTTTAATTAACTATTATGAAAATTTTCTATTGTAGGTACTTGCTTACTCTTAAAAATCATGTAAGGAGTAAAAGTTATCCAGAAGGTTAAATTGTAGAGGGATATTGGATAGAAGAGTATATGACGTTCTGCTCAAGATATCTACATGATATGGAGACAAAGTTGAGTAGGCCTTTAAGAAATTATGCTTCGTCTAATGAAGCAGCTAACCAAGAGGGTCGTCGATCAAGTAAAGAGATAGGATTTAGGATTGACGACATTACACATGCCCAAGCACACAAATATATTTTATTTAATTATGCCTCCATAACTCCAAATCGCGAGTAAGTATTAAATAATTATTTATATTTTGTAATCAATTTAATAAATAATAATAATTGTAGTTTATTTATTAAGTTCTACGTGTTTTACTTATGGCAGTGAGCATATAAAAGAAATCAAGAAGGCCAATCCTCGTCTATTCAGACATCAAGTGGATCGGATTCACAATGAAAAATTTTACATATGGTTTAGAAAATACGTAATTATGAACTGGCTAATTTTTTTTCCAAATATATTATTAGAGTTGTAATGATATCTATTTTCAATCATATCTTTACTTTGTGACGACCCGACCCGTTGTCTCATGGGTTACCGCTCAATTTCTCTCATTTTTTGCTTATTTATGATTCATTATCAGTGTCTTGTGTGATCGAGTTGGCTTGGATTGATTTTTGAAGAAAATAAGACACTGAGTCACTTTAAGCAAGGCTTAGTTTGGAAAAGTCAACCGAATGTTGACTTATGTGTTAGAGGGCTCGGATATGAATTCTGATGATTTGGTTAGCTTCGGGGGATGATTCATGACTTAGGAGTGTGATCGGAAGTGAGTTTGGAGGTCCGGTGTAGAATTAGGCTTGAATTGGCGAAGTTAGTATTTTGGCGATTTTCGGTTGATATGTGAAATTTTGATCCGAGGGTCGGAATGGAATTTCGAGAGTTTATGTAGCTTCGTTATATGATTTGGGATATGTGTACAAAATTTTAGGTTATTCGGAGGTGATTTGGTTAGGTTTTTGATCAAATGCGTGTTTCGGAAGTTTTAGAAGAACTTAGGCTTGAATCCGATGTGAATTGATGGTTTTTTTATTGTTTGAGGTATTTTGAGGATTGGAACAAGTTTGGGTGATGTTTTAGGATGTGTTGGTGCTTTTGGTTGAGGTTCCGAGGGCCTCGGGGTGATTTCGGATGGCTAACGGGGAGTTTTGGACTATGAAAAGTAGTAGAAAAAGGCATCAGCTGTTGCAGAGCAGTTTGCTCTATGCGATCACAGAGGGTGTATTGCGATCGTACAGAAGGATTTTGATGGGGTGTTTGGTTGTTCAATGCGATCACATAGTAAGGGTTGCGACCGCATAGTGTTAAGTGGACCTAGGGGCTTGAATGGAAATTTGTTCAATGCGAACGTGGGTGTAAGTTTGCGATCGCATAGGGTCAGAAGCTGATGAATTGCGATTGCATGGGTCTGTATGCGATCGCATAGTGTTAAATTTGGAGCTGGAATTTTTGTACATTGCGATCGCAAGCCTAGGGCTGCGATCGCATAGAGGAAAAATGGACCTGGACAGAAGGGTTTTAGAACATTTTGCTCCACGAGCTAGGTCATATTTTCCTCCATTATTGAGCATCTTGAGAGCTTTTTGGGAGAAATTGAAGAGGGTTTCGACTGAGATTGGTTGGAGGTCCTATGAACTAAAAATACGATTATATTGTGAAATTAACCTTGAAATTCGTGGAAACTTGGCTAAAATGGGAAGAACTAGGGGTTGAGTTTTTGAAAATTTAAATTGGAATTTGAAGGGCCATTTGAGCTCGGAATTGAGAGTTCTTGATATGTATAGACTCGTGGCGAGATAAGGAACCCATTGATGTGAAAATTTCTAAGTTCGAGAAGTGGGCCCGGGTTTAGCAAATTTCGGAATTTATGATGTTTTTCGATTATTTTCGATTGTGTTATATTCCCTTAGCCTATTGTGACGTATTCGTTGTGGTTTTGGTCAGGTTCGACGCGCGAGGAGGCCAATTTGAGAGGCAAAGGCATAGCGAGCTAGATTTTTGGCTGGCTTAAAGTGAATAATGATTGTAAATGATATTCTAACGGTTTGAAACCCCGAATTTGCACATCATAGTGCTATATTGAGGTGACTTGCACGTCGGATAGCGAGCGTGGCATAGAGCACCGTTGGGGATTGTGACTTGGTCTGTCCCCATTGATGAATTTACTTCGTATTTGACTGAAATTTACTTGTTATCATCATAAGTTGGGCTTCGTGCCAATTATTTGAACCCCTTCGGGGATGGTTGTTGATATATCCTCACTGCTTCGATTCTATACTTGAACTCAGTCACGTATTTTCTACTATTTTCAAAACTCAGCCAAGTTTATTTTGTTTTAACACTTGAAATGATCTTTTCTATACTATTTTTGGGTTGAGCAGCATGTTTTGCTACTGCCCGAGGGGCTTATATGATTTTTGACTGAGTAAGGCCGAGGGCCTGTATGTGAGGATACTTTTGGATCGGGCTGCAAGCCGCAACAGTGTTATACTGATACTGATATGAGGCCGGGGGCCTAGACTTGATGCTACGAGATGGCTTGATATTGCGCTTGGGCCGTAAGGGGCCCATCTCGGAGTCTGCACACCCCCCCATAAAATCGCAGCAATATGTGGATCGGGCTGCACGCCGCAGCGGCACTAGTACTGTTTTGTGTGTTTACTTTGTTTCATTTATCTACCATTACCTGTTGTTTGTGCTACTTCGTGTGATATCTACCGGATTGCCTGACATTATCTGTTAATTGAGTGTGATGTCGAGGGGCGGACTTTTGTGGTTATCTGCACTACTTGTTTTGCATTCATTTGCATAACTATTGAAAAAGTCATTTTCAAAAGAGATTTTAAACCGAGCTAAGATATTTCTAAAGATTTCACAACTTCACTGCTTTTCTCAAAGGGTCTACACTGCTCCTCTATAGCATGATGGTTTGCCTTACGTGATTTCTTACTGCTCAGTTGTTATTTACCCTTATTACTCACTGAGTTGGAGTACTCACTTTACCCCCTGCACCACGCGTGCAGATGCAGATATTGTTCACCCTGTAACGGGTTTTAGCTGATCGGAGGTAGAGTTATCGAATTTTAACGAGGTGACTGCTAGTGTTCGCGGCACCGCTTTTCTCTCTTTTCGTTCCTTGTCCTATTCTGTGTATTTCAGACCTTATAGATGTGTTCATATTCTAATAGTTGCTCGTGACTTGTGACACCCCAGTTTGGCTGTGTCGGGATGGTTTCCCTTATTGTATCCATTATTTTCGCACATTATGGTTATTAATTCATGTTTTAGAACGTTTATGTTAAGTAGCAGCTTAAAAAAAGAATCTTGCGTTGGTCTGACTGGCCTTGTCTTCACGAGAGGCTCCATCACGATCGGGTTTGGAAATTGGGTCATGACAAGTTGGTATCAGAGCCTAGGTTACTAGGTCTCACGAGTCATGAGCAGGTTTAGTAGAATCTCACGGATCGGTACAGAGACGTCTGTATTTATCCTCGATAGGTTGCAGAACCTTTAGGAAAACTTCACACTCTTGAATTCTTATCGTGCGTCCTTGATTCAGCTTGAAAAGAAACTTTTGAAATTCCTTCCACGCGTTCGTATGCGCGCATGAGCGCTCAGTATCAGATGTGCCTTGATGGCTTGTGATTCCCTGATCAAGGGGCGAGATGTGATCTATGTGAGTTTGATGTTGGGCCAATTTGGAGGACTTGAGTCCGGATCTTTGCCTATGGCTTGAGCACCGAGGTGCTGATTGTGTGAGCAAGTGTTTCGAACTTATATGTTCAGTATTGCCCCTATTAGTGGTAATGACGGCTGGTTAACTATGTGAGGAGTATGTTAGTGCTGCGAGATATATCTATGTGACTTAGAAGTGATAAGGAAGGTCTACTGGATGATAGAAGAACTATTAGGTGTTTGAATTCCATTGTGATTCGAAGTATAGCCCCGAGTTATGGGCGCGTGAAGAATCTTTTCATGTTTTCAGTCGAGAGTGAAGTAAATTTTATGTTGCGGTACGAGTTTAAACTCAGGAAGACTAAGTGGCTGTGTAATGTGTATGGCGGTGGAAGGTATACATAAATGTTATATCGAGGCAAAGTAGGTGGGTTATCTCCTGCGGAGCGTTCTAAAATGGTGTGATTCCTATGTGTATGTTAGAAGATCTCATGTGTAATTGAAAAGTACGTGTTGAAAATTTAAAATTTCGGGTCACCTAAAAGAGTAGGCTTAGCTGTTGCGGGGATGAATGCGAGAATTTCAAAAGATTTACAGTACTAGATGATCTATGATTTCACAAGCTTACAAATGATTTGAGTTTAACCTCACTATGCTATTGTGGCATCAATAGAGTAAAAGTGTTATGAGTTATTGAGCGTATCTTGATCTATGGCTTCGAGCCAAGTGGGGGAGTCTGTTGTGAGCAGTTGATTGCACGGTTAGGTGCTATGTCAGTTCCAATTTAGGGCATGCGAGTGAATAAGCTATGGCTAGAGTAAAGAAAAATTTTGACAAAGGTTATATTATGCTTCATAGGGTATGAGAATCACGAAATGTCTAGAGTGTTGTTGGTAAAGAATGCTCGGCGCATAGAGCCGAAAGTTGCTTGGTTGTATTGGGATGAGGCTTCCATTTTGCGGTATCAGAGTGCCCATAAGGCACGGGTGGTTTTGTTCGTTAGGTCCGGTAAGTTGCAGTTTGAATAAAAGTGAATGACTTTCGAGAATGTCTCTAATGTGTTCAAGATCCTACAGGGAACAATCAGGTATATTAAGGTTGTGTGTGTGGTTAAAGATTGTGTTTTCATTGGAAGAGGTCAAGACTTGTGATATTTTTATGTTAATTATGAGATCCTAGGTATCAGTATCTGGAAAGTAAAGGTAACGGATTTAGCTTCGCAGGAAGTTCTTCAGAGTAAAGTTTTCTGGAATGTGGTATTCTTGGGAATATTTGAGAGAGTATTCAGTGGCTTATGGGTCTTAGACAGTATGGTCTTTTTCTTGGGTCTCGTGTGGTAAACCTGGGTCGAGGCACTGTGGTGCTACAGCAAAAGGGAATATCAAGTGGAAAATGAATCAAAAAGAAAATTAGATGGGTGGAATATCTTGATAGTAGACCGAACCAGTATGGTAAGGATATGATTAACTCCTTGTGCGTGTTCGAGGTAATGAACCCTTACAAGTATTTTATAGAAATGCTCTTGGGTTTTGATGACTTGCTTAGCTTGGCCGAGTTAGAAGAATTCAGTCCTGGCAGGTCTGATTTGTGCAAAGGGAATTCAGAGAGTTCTTGATGGTTTTATCGCGGTTTGGAGATGTATATTTTCTATGGGCATGCGGATCATGGGATGTATAGTGACTTTCCTTCTAGATGGGATCAATAGAAGTTCTTGACTAGTTGAGCGCGCAGATATCTGTGGCTCGGAAGGGAGATAAAAGTTTTCATGTTACCCTTGGATGGTATGGTATATGCGGTATGTTGTAGAGGACCGAGACTGGCGTGTGCTAGGTTACAGTTCAGTTATGAAAGGAAGTTCATAAAACTCTTAGGCAACGGGTAGCCTTAGATAATCAAGGAAATGGTACTGCTAATTGGAAGTGATTTGACGAGAGTATATGTCTTAGAAAAAGGGTAATGTGATTAAACTGATGATACCTCGGTAGTATTGCGGCACTTTCTGGTGGGATCGACTGGTGGTATTCGGGTTTACTTGGTGGCACAGGGAAATTTTAGAGTATTTATCATGGAATGATTGGGTATTTAAGGTGTGCACGTGTTCGGATGGCAAAATTGGGACCGAATATGGTGATTCATGTGCCGTGTGGATGTGGAGACAGAAGTTCTCATATACAGGCTGTGATGTGGTTATAGATCGTGTGTGTTAGCACTGTTTAGCAACTACCGGGGATTTGGAGCCCGAGTGAATCTTTCTTTGCTTGGTAAGTTAGATTTTGGATATGATATTGGGGTGTAGACTGGTTGTCTCACTGTTGGGTTGTTCTGGGCTATTGCATTATGGGCTATGCCAAAAACGCCACGGGTTGAGTGGCGATGTGTGTCGGATTATGTTCTAGCATAGTGGTTTATATTTCAAAGGCCAACGGACGGCTGGGAAACGTTGCTTTTCTTAATTGGGACTTCGTGATTGATGTCAGTGTAGAGGTTTCTACCATTGATTCAGTTCCGGTGTTGAGGGACTTTTCGGATGCATTTCTTGTGGCCGGGCATGTCGCCGGGCGAGGTTGTGGATTTTGGTATGGATTTGGTACCGGGCATCGTATCGTATGGCTCTGGTAGGAGATGTAGTAGTGGAAGGAGCAGCTTTAGGCTTCCTTGATGATGGGTTCGTTGGCAGGTCAATGTGGATGCATGTTCTAGCTTGAGTCGGTTTGGTTGGCCCCGAATTGTATTGTTGAGGGATAGGTTGATTCGATCATTAGTGAGCTTGTTAGTGATCTGGGGAGATCTATGAGTTGATTTTTATGCTGCGAGATGTTATGATTTGTTGGTTATGGGCACATATGGTGCAGTTCCATTGTGGTTTCATAGTGGAAGTCGAGCCGAAAGAGTAATTAGGAGTCGCTCGGTGAATGACGTACCAGTTATGTTTTATCGGGTTTGCGTGGTGTATGTTATTTGTTCACTGTGGGTGTAATGATTTGCTTTGGTTCTAGACCTCAAATGAGCATGGTTGTGGATTTCGAGCATAGTGACTTGAGGTATTTCATGTGGAGCAGTATTTGGATAGGATCGCACATTGCAGCAAAGCTGTATGGAAATATGACCTTGCGGGTCAAATTTGTGTGTTTTATATCTATGATGTGAGACGGCTTCTCAGCTGTGTGATGCGATGATATTGGTGAGCTTGCGGTACGACTCTTTCGTTCAAGTTAGTTTCATGAGGTGAGTATATTCGGATTGTTGCTTATTGGTGCGCGGACTGTGCAAGTTATGGCCTTAGCCTGTCTTGGTGTGTCATGTCACCAGAGTAATTGTGTTGGAGTAGATGAGATCATTGGGGGCCTGTAATGAATGCAAATGGATTCGATTTCAGCATGTTTGATGGGTAAATATCGAGGTTCGAATAAAAAATTTGCTATGGTCCTTGCCAAAGGAGAAGTAACCTTATGGATGATTGATCTGAGAGATGGTTATGGTTTATTGCGTGTTTCATTATCATTGGCAGTATATGGGAGCGTTGGAACGAGACTTTAGTTGATAAGAGATTTCTACTGGTATTCGGGTATTGTGTGCAGTTACTGTGAACGGAAGTTATTGCTATATGTGTTTAAGTTACGTGGTATATTGGATAATTGCACTTGAGGCTTCAGGCATGGGTTACTACAGCTAGTTCAGATCTATTCAAAGTATAGGTGTGAGGTTTTGATCGTATTGATGGCTTCAGAAGTGAAAATATGGTTCTACGATTTATAAGCTAGATTGGATTGTGTAATGTTATTTAAACGGTGTTATCGGACCTATATGGGATAGGGTGACGTGGGATCACCCCCGGGTATATGCATGGTAAAGTTATTCAGCTAATGGTTGGCTTCTAGAACAACTTTGGGTACGCTCGAGGACAAGCGTTTGTTTATGTTGGGGAGGATGTGATGACCCGACCCGTCGTCTTATGGGTTACCGCTTTGTTTCCTCATTTTCTGCTTATTTATGCTTCATTATCAGTGTCTTGTGTGATCGAGTTGGCTTGGATTGATTTTTGAAGATAATGAGACACTTAGTCTCTTTAAGGAAGGCTTAGTTTGGAAAAGTCAACCGGATGTTGGCTTATGTGTTAGAGGAATTGGATATGAATTCTAATGATTCGGTTATCTTCGGGGGATGATTCATGACTTAGAAGTGTGATCGGAAGTCAGTTTGGAGGTCCGGTGTAGAATTAGACTTGAATTGGCTAAGTTAGTATTTTGGCAATTTTCGGTTGATAGGTGAGATTTTGATTCGAGGGTCAGAATGGAATTCCGAGAGTTGTTGTAGCTTCGTTATGTGATTTGGGATGTTTGTGCAAAATTTCAGGTTATTCGGAGGTGATTTGGTTGGGTTTTTGATCAAATGCGTGTTTCGGAAGTTTTAGAAGAATTTAGGCTTGAATCTGATGTGAATTGATGGTTTTGGTGTAGTTGAGGTGCTTTGAGGATTGGAACAAGTTTGGGTGATGTTTTAGGATGTGTTGGTGCTTTTGGTTGAGGTCCCGAGGGCCTCGGGGTGATTTCGGATGGCTAATGGGGAGTTTTGGACTATGAAAAGTAGTAGAAAAAGTCATCAGCTGTTGCAGAGCATTTTGCTCTATGTGATCGTAGAGGGTGTATTGCGATTGCACAGAAGGATTTTGAGGGGGTGTTTAGTTGTTCAATGCGATCACATATTAAGGGTTGCGATCGCATAGTGTTAAATGGACCTAGGGGCTTGAATGGAAATTTGTTCAATGCGAACGCGGGTGTAAGTTTGCGATCACATAGGGTCAGGAGCTGATGAATTGCGATCGCAGGGGTCTGTATGCGATCGCATAGTGTTAAATTTGGAGCTTGAAATTTTGTGCATTGCGATCGCAAGCCTGGGGCTGCGATCGCATAGAGGAAAAACGGACCTAGACAGAAGGGTTTTAAAACATTTTGCTCCGCGAGCTAGGTCATATTTTCCTCCATTGTTGAGCATCATGAGAGCTTTTTGGGAGAAATTAAAGTGGGTTTTGACTGGGATTGATTGGAGGTAAGTCCTATGAACTAAAAACACGATTATATTGTGAAATTAAC
Organism: Nicotiana glauca; assembly: GCA_026770625.1. Lineage (NCBI taxonomy): Eukaryota > Viridiplantae > Streptophyta > Magnoliopsida > Solanales > Solanaceae > Nicotiana > Nicotiana glauca. The sequence continues at coordinate 15,682 of MU688765.1, read as the reverse complement.
CTTGAAATTCATGGAAACTTAGCTAAAATAGGAAGAACTAGGGCTTGAGTTTTTGAAATTTTAAATTGGAATTTGAAGGGTCATTTGAGCTCGGACTTGAGAGTTCTTGATATGTATAGACTTGTGGCGAGATAAGGAACCCGTTGATGTGAAAATTTTTGAATTTCGAGAAGAGGGCCCGGGGCTCGGGTTTTGCAAATTTTCGGATTTTTGATGTTTTTCGATGTTTTTCGATTAGGTTATGTTCCCTTAGCCTATTGTGACATATTCGTTGTGGGTTTTGTTAGATTCGATGCGTGAGGAGGCCGATTTGAGAGACAAAGGCATAGCGAGCTAGAGTTTTGGCTGGCTTGAGGTGAGTAATGATTGAAAATTATATTCTAAGGGTTTGAAACCCCGAATTTGCATATCATAGTGCTATATTGAGGTGACTTGCACGCCTGATAGCGAGCGTGGGGTAGAGCACCATTGGAGATTGTGACTTGGTCCGTCCCAATTGATGAATTTATTGCGTATTTGACTGAAATTTACTTGTTATCATCATAAGTTGGGCTTCGTGCCAATTATTTGAACCCCTTCGGGGATGGTTGTTGATATTTCTTCACTGCTTCGTTTTATACTTGAACTCAGTCATGTATTTTCTACTGTTTTCAAAACTCAGCCAAGTTTATTTTGCTTTAACACTTGAAATGATCTTTTCTATACTATTTTTCGGCTGAACAGCATGTTTTACTACTGCCCGAGGGGCTTATGTGATTTTTGACTGAGCAAGGCCGAGGGCCTATGTGTGAGGATACTTTTGGATCGGGCTGCACGCCGCAACAGTCTTATACCGATACTGATATGAGGCCGAGGGCCTAGACTTGATGCCACGAGATGGCTTGATATTGCGCTTGAGCCGTAAGGGGCCCCTCCCGGAGTCTGCACACCCCCAGTGAGCGCCATCGACGATAAACAGATCGGGCTGTACGTCGCAACGATATGTGGATCGGGCTGCATGCCGTAGCGGTACTAGTATTGTTCTGTGTGTTTACTTTATTTCATTTGTCTGTCATTGCCTGTTGTTTGTGCTACTTCATGTGATATCTACCGGATTGCCTGATATTATCTGTTAATTGAGTGTGATATCCAGGGGTGGACTTCTGTGCTTATCTGCACTACTTGTTTTGCATTCATTTGCATAACTGTTGAAAAAGTTATTTTCAAAAGAGGCTTTAAATTGAGCTAAGATTTTTCTAAAGATTTCACAGCTTCACTGCTTTTCTCAAAGGGTCTACACTGCTCCTTTATAGCATGATGGTTTGCCTTACGTGATTTTTTCCAGCTCAGTTGTTATTTACCCTTATTACTCACTGAGTTTGAGTACTCACTTTACTCCATGCACCATGCGTGCAGATGCAGGTATTGTTCACCCGTTAACGGGTTTTGGCTTATCGGAGGCAGACTTAGCAGAGTTTAACGAGGTGACTGCCAGCGTTCGCGGCACCGCTTTTCTCCCTTTTTGTTCCTTGTCCTATTCGGTGTATTTCAGACCTTGTAGATGTGTTCATATTCTAATAATTGCTCGTGACTTGTGACACCCCGATTTGGGCTGTGTCGGGATGGTTTCCCTTATTGTATCCGCTATTTCCGCGCATTATGGTTATTAAATCATGTTTTAAAACTGTTTATGTTAAGTAACTACTTAAAAAAAAGAGTCTTGCGTTGGTATGGCTGGCCTTATCTTCACGAGAGGCGCCATCACGACCGGGTTTGGGAATTGGATCGTAACATACTTTTAATTGGTAGGTTGAGAAGAAACATATGGCCGGTGAGCAAATATCTAAAGAAATTCAATATTTAGCTATTGGTCCATCAAAGCAAGCAAAAAGGATGACTAGATATATAAGTAACAGGTTTAGATACTTAACAAAGTCTCATGATGCCTAGCGTAAAACTCAAAATAGTGGAATTATAGTAAAGGCTACAACTCAAAGTTATGCAAGCGCAAGAGATAAAAATCCCATATTGGCAGAAATCTCTTTGTCACGACCCAAATCCCGAACCTGGTCGTGATGGCAGCTCTCGTGAAAACAAGGCCAACCGACACTTTCCATTTCCAATTACTAACATATAAGCATATAAGAACAGGTTAAACATGACAAGAATAAGTCTGAAATAACTGATAATAACATAAATACGCGGAATAAATATCCTTACACAACCCTAATCGGGATGTCACTAGTCATGAGCGTCTATAAATCAAAAATACAAACCCGCTAAGAACCATAAACTAATACAAATGTCTGAAAAGGAACAGAAACAATAGAGGAGTAGAGACACGGGGCTGCAAACGTCAACAGTTACTTCGTAATCTCTGAAAGCCCGCTTGAAGCTGGAGGAATCAGCACTCTGGAGCGGAACCAGCTACGCCTGAATTTGCACACAGAGTGCATGGAGTAAAGTGAGTACTTCAACTTAGTGAGTAACAAATGTAAATAACGATTGAAAGTAAGAAAACACGCAAAGCGCAAGGAATTCTATAATGAAGCAGTAAAATCACTTAAAATCAGGAAAACCAGTAAAAACCAAGTAAAATCCTCTTTTTAACCAGTAAACAGGTAATTGACAGATAATTAAGATAAAGTAAACAAATAGAAGTTCGCCCCTCGGGCACAATATCAACAAATCTGCCCCTCGGGCCACAACTCAGATCAGTACTAGCCCCTCGGGCTCAATCTCACATAACAATGGGTATCCGCGCTCATTGGGGGAGTGCAGACTCCTGGAGGGTCCCCTTACGTACCAAGCGCAATAACAAGCCATCTTATGGCATCAAATCTAGGCCCTCAACCTCATATCAGTCAAGCCACCTCGTGGCGTACATATCTCAGGCCCTCGACCTCAAATCAGTATCAGTGTTTCCTCACAATACAGGCCATCGGCCTTACTCAGTCAAAAATCATCACAAGCCCCTCGGGCAATAGTAAAATAGTGTTTCTCAGCCCAAACATCATTTGAAAATATCATTTAAGTCTCAAAACTAAGTAAAAATGGCTGAGTAGTAAAACGGTAGAAATTAACATGACTGACTTCAAATAGTAAGTTAAAACAGTGAGGAAATATCAAATAAAAACCCCGAAGGATTCAAATAGTTGGCACGAAGCCCAAATATAGCATTCAACCCAATAAATGATGATATCAAATAGTTTTAAATCAAATACGCGGTAAAAACCATCAATCGGGACGGACCTAGTCACAATCCCCAATACTGCACGACCCCACACTCATCATCAAGTGTGTGCCTCACCTCAATATAGCACTACGATATGCAATCCGGGGTATCAAACCTTCAGAACATCATTTACAATCATTATTCACCTCAAACCGGCTAAATCTCTAGCTCGCGATGCCTTTGCCCCTCGAATCGGCCTCCACGTGCGTCGAATCTATTCAAAATTAGAACGAGGACGTCAAAATATGCCAAGGGAACAAAGCCAAAGTGAAAACAATCAATAATTTACAAAAATCCTGAAATTACCAAAACCCGACCCACGGGGCCCGCATTTTGAAATTCAGAAATATTCACATCAATAGATTCCATATCTCCCCACGAGTTCATACATATCAAAAGTGTTCAAATTCGACCCCAAAATGGTCCTTCAAATCCCAAATCAAAAGTCCAATTTCTCAAGCCCCAGTTCTTAAATTTTAGGCTGAGTTTTCATGATTTTTTAGGTGGAATTCACATAATAACCGAGTTTTTAGTCCAAGAATCTTACCTCCAAACATTTCCCGTTGAATCCCTCTTCAATCTCCTTCAAAAATCTCCCAAAATGAACAACTACGGAGGAAATGAGCCCTAAAATCGCGGATAAAACGAGTTAAAAATATTCTGCCCAGGCCTGACTTTCCATCTTCGCGAACGCGGTCAACCCCTCGCGTTCGCGAAGCACAAACTTACGTTGACCAACTTTTGATCTACGCAAACGCGACATGACAACCACGAATGCGATGCCTTGCTCAGACCACTCTTCGCGAACGCGCTCACCCTTCTGCGAACGCGATGAACATTTGACCTTGAGCCCATCCGACCCAACTTCCTCTTCGCGATCGCGAAGACCTTCTCGCGAACGCGATGCACCACTTTCCAGCCCTCCGCGAACGCGAAGACCTTATCGTGAACGGGAAGTCTTAATTCCTTGCCTTCCTCAACTGCCCTCCGTGAACGCGAGGCTCCACCCGCTAACGCGAAGGGTAAAAACCCTGCAACAGCTGAACATATTTTCTGCAATTTTCTAAACTCCAAAATGATCTGATTGACCACCCGAAACTCACTCGAGGCCCCCGGGACCTCAACCAAAGGCACTTTATATCCTAAAACCTTATTTAAACTTGTTGCAATCATCGAAACACCTCAAACAACATCAAATCACCCAAAATACATCGGATTCAAGCTTAAGTTTTCTAAGACCTTCCGAAATATGCTTTTGATCAAAAACCCAACCAAACCACGTCCGAATGACCTAAAATTTTGCACACACATACCAAATGACATAACAAAGCTACTTCAACTCTCGGAATTTCATTCCGACCCCTAGATAAAAATCTCGCCTATCAACCGAAAATCGCCAAAATATCAACTTCGCCAATTTAAGCCTAAAACTACTCTACACCTCCAAAACTCAATCCGATTATGCTTCTAAGTCATAAATCACCTCCCAAAGCTAAGCGAACCATCGGAACTCACATCCGAGCCTTCTAACACATAAGTCAATATTCGGTTGACTTTTCCAACTTAAACTTCCTAAAAAGAGACTAAGTGTCTCAAATCTTAACAAAATCATTCCGGGTTCGATCCGACCAACCCGATACCACAAAATACGGATAACGAAGCATAAATAAGAAGAAATAGGGGAAACAGAGTGGTAACTCATGAGACGATTGGTCGGGTCAGCACATCCTCCCCAACTTAAACAAACATTCGTCCTCGAACGAGTCAAGAAACATACCTGGAGCTTCGAATAGGTGAGGATATCTGCTCTGTATCTCCCGCTCGATCTCCCAGGTAGCCTCCTCCACGTGCCGACCTCTCCACTGTACCTTTATTGAAGCTATATCCTTTGATCTCAACTTCCGAATCTGGCGCTCCAATATAGCTGCTGGCTCAACATCATAAGTCAAATCATCCTCCAACTGAACCGTGATGAAATCCAGAACATGAGACGGATCCCTAATTTACTTCCGAAGCATAGAGATATGAAATACCGGATGCACACTCGATAAGCTGGGTGGCAAAGCAAGCTCATAAGCCACCTCCCCAATTCTCCGAAGTACCTCAAAAGATCCAATGAACCGCGGACTCAACTTCCCTTTCTTCCCAAATCTCATAACACCCTTCGTGGGCGAAACCTTCAACAGAACCTTCTCACCAACCATGTAGGACACATATCAAACCTTTCTGTCAGCATAACTCTTTTTCCTCGACTGCGCTGTACGAAGCCTCTCCTAAATCACCTTCGCCTTATCTAAGGCATCCTGAACCAAATCTGTCCCCAATAGCCTAGCCTTACCGGACTCGAACCAACCAACTGGAGATCTACACTACCTCCCGTACAAAGCCTCATATGGAGCCATGTGAATACTCGACTGGTAGCTGTTGTTATAAGAAAACTCTACAAGTGGTTGAAACTGATCCCATGACCCTCCAAAATCAATAACACAAGCGCGTAGCATATATTTCAATATTTGAATATTGCGCTCGGACTGCCCGTCCGTCTGAGGGTGAAAAGTTGTGCTCAACTCCACCTGAGTACCTAACTCCCGCTGAACAGACTTCCAAAACTGGGAACTAAACTGAGTGCTCCGATCTGAAATGATGGAAAATGGGATACCATGCAACCGAACAATCTCTCGGATATATATCTCTGCTAACCGCTCTGAAGAATAAGTAGTACAGATAGGAATGGTGTGCGGACTTGGTCAGCTGATCCATAATCACCCCAATAGCATAGAACTTCTTCAAAGTCCATGGAAGCCCAACAACAAAATCTATAGCGATCCTCTCCTACTTCCACTCTGGAATATCCATCCACTAGAGCAAGCCACCCAATCTCTGATGCTCATATTTCACCCGCTGACAATTGAGACACCGAGCTACAAATCCAATAATATCTTTCTTCATTCTTCTCCACCAATAGTGCTGCCTCAGATCTTGAAACATCTTCGCGGCACCCGGATGAATGGAATACTGCGAGCTATGGTCCTCCTCTAGAATCAACTCCCGAAGCCCATCCACATTGGGCACACAAATCCGGACCTGCACCCTCAGCACTCCATTATCACCAATGGTCACATCTCTAGCATCATCATGCTGAACTCTGTCTCTAAGGATAAGCAAATGCGGATCATCATATTGGCGCTCTCTGATGCGATCGTATAAGGAAGACCGAGAAACTACACAAGCCAATACCCGACTGGGCTCCGAAATATCCAACCTCACGAATCGATTGGCCAAGGCCTGAACATCAACTGCAAGAGGTCTCTCCCCAACTGGAATATATGCCAAACTCCCCGTACTCACTGCCTTTTGGCTCAAAGCATCGGCCACCACATTGGCCTTTCCCGGATGATATAATATAGTGATATCATAATCCTTAATCAACTCCAACCATCTCCGCTGCCTCAAATTAAGATCCTTTTTCTTGAACAAATGCTGGAGACTGCAATGATTAATGAATACCTCACAACACACGCCATACAAGTAATGCCTTCAAATCTTCAATGCGTGAACTATGGCAGCCATCTCTAAATCATGAACGTGGTAGTTCTTCTCATGGGGCTTCAACTGGCAAGAAGAATAAGCAATAACTCTACCCTCCTACATCAACACACAACCAATACCTACTCTAAAAGCATCACAATACACGGTATATGAACCTGAAGCTGATGGCAAAACTAACACTGGAGCTATGGTCAAAGCTGTCTTGAGCTTCTGAAAGATCTCCTAGTACTCATCCGACCATACAAATGAAGCACTCTTTTGAGTCAACATGGTCAAAAGCGATGCGATAGATGAGAATCCCTGAACAAACCGGAGATAATAGCCTGCCAAACCAAGAAAACTGCAAATCTCCGTGGCCGAGGACGGTCTGGCCAACTCTACACCGCCTCTATCTTCTTTGGATCAACCTGAATACCCTCACTAGACACCACGTGTCCCAAAAATGCCACTGAACTGGACCACACCTCACACTTGGAGAACTTTGCATAAAACTTCTCCTCCCTCAATCTCTGCAACACCACCCTCAAATGCTCCGCGTGCTCCTCCTAACTATGCGAATATACCAGAATATCAACAATGAAGACTATGACAAACGAATCAAGATAAGGCTGGAACTCGCTGTTCATCAAATGCACGAACACTGCTGGGGCATTGGTCAGCCCAAAAGACATAACCAGGAACTCGTAGTTACCATATCTAGTTCTGAAGGCTGTCTTAAGAATATCCGAATCCCTGATCTTCAACTGGGATAACCCGAACGGAGATCAATCTTGGAGAACACCCTCGCTCCCTGAAGCTGGTCGAATAAATCATCAATGTGAGGCAAGGGATACTTGTTCTTAATTGTTACCTTGTTTAATTGCCTATAATCAATGCACATTCTCATTGTGCCATCCTTCTTCTTCACAAATAGAACCGTCACACCCCAAGGTGACACGCTAGGTCAAATTAAATGAACCCCTTATCTAGGAGTTCTTGAAGCTACTCCTTTAACTCCTTCAACTCCGCCGGTGCCATACGACACAACAAAATAGAAATGGGCTGAGTGCTCGGCACCAGGTCAATACCAAAATCAATATCCCTGTTCTGTGGCATGCTCGATAGGTCTACAGGAAATACATCAGGAAAATCCCTCACAACTGGGACAGAATCAATACTGGGAGCCTCAGCTCTGACATCCCTCACAAAGTCAAGATACGAGAGATAACCCTTCCCAACCATACGTTGGGCCTTCAAGAAAGAGGTCACTCTACTAGGAACATAATCAGTCACCCCTCGCCACTCGATCTGTGGCACACCTGGTATAGCCAATGTGACTGTCTTAGCATGACAATCTAGAATAGCATGACACGGAGATAACTAGTCCATGCCCAAAATGACATCGAAATCCACCATGCTCAATAATAATAAATCAAATCGGGTCTCCAGACCCCCAATAGTCACCACACGCGATCGGTACACACGGTCTACAACAATAGTATCGCCCACCGGGGTAGATACATAAACAGGTAAAGTAAGAAACTTACGGGCGTACCCAAATAACGAGCAAAGTATGATGACACATAAGCAAAAAGGTGGATTCAGAATCAAATAATATAGAGGCATCTCTGTGGCAAACTGAAACAATACTTGTAATAATAACATCTGAAGCAATGGCATCAGGTCTGCCTGGAATAGCATAGAAGTGGGCCCGACCGCCCCCTGATTGACCTCCCCCTCTAGGGCAACCCCTGGATTATTGACCTCCACCCCTAGATAGCTGGGTGGGTGGTGGAGCAACTGGCGCTAAAGCTGATGACTGACCCCTCTGTTGGGATGAACTAGCAATATGGCAAGGACACTACCTCCACATGTGGCCCATATCGCCACACTCATAACAACTCCCAGGTGCTGGAGAAGGGGACGGAAGGGAACCCCTCACACCGGAGTGGCTAACAGAAGTGCTCAGCATAGAAGAGCCTCAAGCTGATGTAGCACGGGATGAACTCTAAGCTGGAAGGGCAATAAGTGAAGAATGGCCCTGGTGTAAACTGTGGGAGCCATGACCCGATGATGCCCCTCGATGACCTGAGCGATCAGACTGACCATGTCGGAATTGTTGGCCTCTGCCGTGCTGAAAATGGCCCCTTAAAGGAGCACCACTGCAGCTACCAGATCCTCGGGGCCTCTTGGCCTACCTCTCATCTCGCTCCTGACGGCGAACAAACTCAATCTCTCAGGCAATATCCACAACCTCCTCGAATATAGCAGTAGTCACCCTCTCCCCGGCCATAAGAATACGGAGCTGATAAGTAAGACCATCAATAAACCTCCCGATCCTCTCTCGATCTGTCGGAACCAACTAGATGACACAATGAGCCAACTCAGAAAACCTCAACTTATACTCCGACACGGTCATCTCCCCTTAACGCAGCCACTCAAACTGCCTACGCAGCTCCTCTCTGTGAGACTGCAACACATACTTCTCCAGAAAGAGAACGGAGAACTGGTGCCAAGTAAGGGGTGCTGCACCAACAGGCATACGTCTCTCAAAGTCCTCTCACCAAGTGAAAGCAGGTCCTGAAAACTAATAGGTAGTGAAAGAGACCCCGCTAGTCTCCAGAATACCCGCGGTACGAAGCATCCTCTTACACTTGTCAAGAAAGCCCTAGGCATCCTCGCCCTCTGCACCACTGAATGACGGAGGCTGAAGCATATCAAATCTCTCCAACCTAGGCTGCTCATCCTCTAGTATGGCAGGAACTACATAGTCCTGAGCAGCTACAACCGGCTGGGCGGGGTGTGCCTCCAGCGTCTGAAGTCCCTGCACGACCTGCTCAAGTGTGCGAGTGGTGGGAGTCTGACTACCTCCCCCGGCCTGAGAAGTAATTGCGGCTGTAGTGGCTGAAACCGCTTAAGCTAGGCTAGTGAAAACTAATAAGATCTGTGCCAAGGCCTCCTAAAGACCCGGAATCACAATGGGCACAGCTGGTACCTGAGCTGGTGCTGCTGGAGTGTCCACAGCTAGGGCCTGGTCCTGAGCTGGGGCAGCTGTTGGATCTACAGGTGCTGCCCTCGCTGCTCTACCTCTACCACAACCACGACCGCATTCTCGGCCTCTGGTGGCACTGGTGGTCGTCCACCATGTCCGGTAATGCATGTACTCACCATCTTTGAGAGAATAGAATAGCAGAAGTTTAGTACTCGGATCAACAAGTTCGCACGACAAGAATTTCAAGAATATGAAGTTTTTCGTAAAGGTTTTGCAGCCTCTCGAGGATAAATACAGATGTCTCCGTATCAATCTGCAAGACTCTACTAAACCTGCTCATGACTCATTAGACCTATGTAACCTAGGCTCTGATACCAACTTGTTACGACCCAAACCCCGAACCCGATCGTGATGGCGCCTCTCGTGAAGACAAGGCCAACCGACACTTTTCATTTCCAATTACTAACATATAAGCATATAAGAACATGTTAAACATGATAAGAATAAGTTTGAAATAATCGATAATAACATAAATACGCGGAAGAAATACCCATACCTATCCCTAACCGGGGTGTCACTAGTCATGAGTATCTATAAGTCAAAAATACAAACCCACTAAGAACCATAAACTAACACAAATGTACGAAAAGGAACAGAAACACTAGAGGAGTAGAGACACGGGGCTGTGAATGTCAACATCTACCTCGTAAACTCCAAAAGCCCACCTAAAGCTGGAGGAATCAACACTCGGGAGAGGAATCAGCTACGCCTGAATCTGCACACAGGGTGTAAGGAGTAAAGTGAGTACTCCAACTCAGTGAATAACAAATGTAAATAACAGCTGAAAGTAAGAAAACACGTAAAGCGCAAGGCATTCTATAATGAAGCATTAAAATCACTTAAAATCCGGAAAACCAGTAAAAACCAAGTAAAATCCTCTTTTCAACCAAAAAATAGGTAATTGAAAGATAATCAGATAAAGTAAACAAATATAAGTTTGCCCCTCGGGCACAGTATCAATAAATCCACCCTTCGAGCCACAACTTAGATCAGTACTAGCCCTTCGGGCTCAATCTCACATCACAATGGGTACCCGCGCTCACTGGGAGTGTGCAGACTCCTGGAGGGGCCCCTTACGGTGCAAGCGCAATAACAAGCTATCTCGTGGAATCAAATCTAGTCCCTCAGCATCATATCAATCAAGCCACCTCGTGGCGTACATATCTCAGGCCCTCGGCCTCAAATCAGTATCACTGTTTCCTCACAATATAGGCCCTCGGCCTTACTCTGTCAAAAATTATCACAAGCCCCTCGGGTAACAGTAAAATAGTGTTTCTCAGCCCAAACATCATTTGAAAATATTATTTAACTCTCAAAACTAAGTAAAAATGGCTGAGTAGTAAAACAATGGAAATTAACATGACTGAGTTCAAATAGTAAGTCAAAACAATGAGGAAATATCAAATAAAAGCCTCGAAAGTATCAAATAGTTGGCACAAAGTCCAAATATGGCATTCAGCCCAATAAATGATGATAGCAAATAGTTTTAAATCAAATACGCAGTAAAAACCATCAATCGACATGGACTAAGTCACAATCCCTAATAGTGCATGACCCCACACTCGTCATCAAGTGTGTGCCTTACCTTAATATAGCACTATGATGTGCAATCCGGGGTTTCAAACCCTTAAAACATCATTTACAATCATTACTCACCTCGAACCTGCTAAATCTCTAGCTCGTGATGCCTTTGCCCCTCGAATCGGCCTACACGTGCGTCGAATCTATCCAAACTCAGAACGAGATCGTCAAAATATGCCAAGGGAACAAATCCCAAGCAAAAACAATCAATAATCGACACAAATCCCGAAATTATCAAAACCCGACCCCCGGGCTCATATCTCAAAATTTAGAAATTTTCACATTAATAGATTCCTTATCTCCCCACGAGTTCATATATATCAAAAGTGTTCAAATCCGATCCCAAATGGTCCTTCAAATCCCAAATCAAAAGTCCAATTTCTCAAGCCCTAGTTCTTAAATTTTAGGCTTAGTTTTCATGATTTTATAGGTGGAATTCACATAATAATCGAGTTTTTAGTCCAAGTATCTTACCTGCAAACATTTTCCCTTGAATCCCTCTTCAATCTCCTTCAAAAATCTCCCAAAATGAACAACTATGGAGGAAATGAGCCCCAAAATCACAGATGAAACGAGTTAAAAACATTCTGCCCAGGCCTGACTTTCTTTCTTCGTGAATGCGGTCAACCCCTCATGTTCGTGAAGCACAAACTTACATTGACCAAATTTTGCTCTACGCGAATGCGACATGACAGCCGCGAACGTGATGCCTTGTTCAGACCACTCTTCACGAACGCGCTCACCCTTCTGCGAATGCGATGAACATTTGACCTCGAGCCCATCTGACCCAACTTCCTCTTCGCGATCGCGAAGACCTTCACGCGAACGCAATGCACCAGTTCCCAGCCCTCCGCAAACGTGAATCCCTTCTCGCAAACACGAAGGCTTAATTCCTTGGCTTCCTCAACTGCCCTCCACGAATGCGAGGCTCCACTTGCAAACGCGAAGGGTAAAATCCCTGCAATAGCTGAACTTATTTTCTGCAGTTTTCTAAACTCCAAAATGATCCGATTGACCACCCGAAACTCACCCGAGGCCCCCGGGACCTCAACCAAAGGCACCAACATATCCTAAAACCTTATTAAAACTTGTTCCAATCATCGAAAGACCTCAAACAACATCAAATCACCCAAAACACATCGGATTCAAGCTTAAGTTTTCTAAAACCTTCCGAAATACGCTTTTGATAAAAAACCCAACCAAACCACGTCCGAATGACATAAAATTTTGCACGCACATCGCAAATGATATAACGAAGCTACAACAACTCTTGGAATTCCATTCCGACTCCTAGATCAAAATCTCGCCTTTCAACCAAAAATGGCCAAAATATCAACTTCGCCAATTCAAGTCTAAAACTACTCCACACCTCCAAAACTCATTGTGATCCCGCTCCTAAGTCATAAATCACCTCCCGAATCTAGCCGAACCATCGGAACTCACATCTGATCCCTCTAATACATAAGTCAATATCCGGTTGATTATTCCATCTTAAACTTTCTTAAAAGAGACTAAGTGTCTCAAACCTTATCAAAATCATTTCAGATTCTATCCGACCAACCCGATACCACAAAATACGGATATCAAAGCATAAAGAAGTAGAAATAGGGGAAACGGAGCGGTAGCTCATGAGATGACTGGCCGGGTCATCACATCCTTTTTATGGGGTCCTGACAAGCGTAATTGAGTTATATTATTTCAAGAAGTTCAATATTGTATTGTTTGGCTGTCAATGGGTGGACAATAATAAGGGGCTTATTGAGAAATATGATTATGGATTTACTCTTATGAATTTTAATCATCTACTCTACACAAGGTATCAGTTATCAAATGAACCTTTCATCTTTGCTTCTTAAGCTCAACGTGTGTTTTATGTCCATCATCCAATGGCAGAGGAGTGGCAAATTGTTGTCAAACCTAATCCACGAGGTTTTTACGATTTAGGTAAAAACACACAAGCAACTAGGCATATGGATGGCCATATGGAATTATGGCCTGAGCAACAACTAGATGATACTACATTTGAAAGTGAAGAATAAATTGAATGGGTTATGGAAGGAGTGCCTAGAACAGAAATTTCACGACCCCGGTTCGCCCTCCGTGAACCATCGTGACGGCACCTAGTCTCTACAACTAGGTAAGCCTAAATTGCGGAAGATAAACCAATTTCCAGAAATAAAACAATTTAAAACAGAAATAAAGTAATAAAACAACATTTAAGAGTGCCGCTCGGCATACACAATATTTAACTCTTAAAATTAATACATATTTCAAAGACCCGGAAACCCACAAATCACAAGCTAAGGATACTACATAGTGCTCTAACTCCTGAATAGTCTAAAACAAGAACAAAAATATAGAAAGGCTAATACTTAAAAGCGAGAATAGAAAGGGACTCCTCGGTCTGCGGACACGACAAATATACCTCGAAGTCGTTAGAGAAGTCGCCTCGCCTTAAAGGTGATGGGACTGAGTCACAACACCTTGGATCTGCATATGAAAAACATGAGCAGAAAGGGTATGCGTACATCACAGCGGTACTCAATAAGTGGCGAACTTAACCTTGGTCGGGTAGTGACGAGGAAGGTCAGGGCCCTGCTGAGGGTAAATAAAACAATAAGTTCGACAGTGTAGAACAGAGCAGTATAAAGAAGTACAGCAGTAAAAGTAACACATGATATACATGATAGCAACAACTATACAGAGGCAAAGAAAACACATAAGGAAATGCAGCTCAACAACAATAATAACAATCGGGGATCTTCCAGGATACCGTCCTATAGTCCCAAATATATATCTCCAATAGGTCTTCTGGGATATCATCTCGTAGTCCAGCTCATAGTGCGCGGGGATCTACCGAAATCCAGTTCCATAGTCCCAAACATAAATATCCAGTACTGGGAAAATTTACCAGGTGCAGTCCCGTAGTTCCATATAATTGTGCAGGGGAGATCTACCGAAATCCCACATCCATTGTCCCAAATATAAACAGACAAGGAGAAGCTACCGGAAGGAGTTCAGGGTTTGTTCAGGGATTCTCATCTATCGCATTGCCGACACGAGGTGGTTTGATATTGTGCTTGGGCCGTAAGGGGCCCCTCCGGAGTCTGCATACTAACAGTGAGCGCGAGTACCCATTGTGATCTGAGAGTGAGCTCGATGGGCTGATATTGTTCTGAGAGTGAGACCGAGGGGCTAATGCTATTCTGAATGATTGATACTGTGCCCGAGGGGCGGATTTCTACTTGTTATTTACCTGCCAAATTACCTGTTTTACTTGTTAAAAAGGGATTTTACTTGATTTCTTCACTAATCTACTGTTTTAAGTAATTTTACTGCTTGGTATAGGATGCTTTGTGCTTTTACATATTTTCTTGCTTTCAACCAATATTTATAATTATTACTCACTGGGTCGGAGTACTCACATTACTCCCCGCATTGTGCGTGCAGATTCAGGCATAGCAGATTCTGCTTCTGAGTGCTGATCCTCCCAGTCCAGGCGGTGTTTTGGAGACTACGAGGTAGCTGTTGGCGTCCGCAGTCCCCGTGCCTTCCTTATCTTATTATTTCCATATTTTTCAAACTATTGTACCGGATTTTGTATTTAGTAGACTTGTATCAGGATCATTAGTTGCTCATTACTTGTGACACCCCAATTAGGGCTGTGTCAGGATGGTTTTTCCGCTATTGTTATCTTTAAATTCCACGAACTATTGCTATTAAATCATATTTTAAATTGTCTTATATTAATTACTGCTTGAAGAGATGTATTGTGTTGGACTGGCTGGCCTTGTCTTCACGAGAGGTGCTATCATGACCGGGTTCGGGGTTTGGGTCGTGACAGAGAGATAAGAAACTTACTCCAAATTGGAAAGCCAAGCTTCTACCATGGCTGGAGAGAATGGATTTTTGTTCAAGTGAGGAAAGAGGTGAGGGAAGTTGCCTGTGAGGAAATTAGGTTTAGAAAATTATATTTGGGGCTGCTGGAAATGAGTTGGGGAACCGATTGGGCTGGGTCTTTGCATTTTGGGCTGTTATAAAAGATTTATCTGGGCCGAAAATTAAGGTCTGCCATCTTTTCCTTCATCAAACTAATTTATTTAGGCTCTCATATTTTGATAAATTGAACTCAATAAAAATACTTGAGCATATATAATATTACATATCGACAAACTTCCTACTAATTTAGAGGAAGAAATAGAGGTGGATAATATCCCATCTCCAAAGAGACCACCTGATAGGTTAGCTACAGTCCAAGATTTGAGCACAGAGATAACTTATCTCAAAAAGCAAATCTCGGAATTAAA
>MU688761.1:147873-170552 GCA_026770625.1 Nicotiana glauca | reverse complement strand
AAAATTCTTTATTTAATCAAAACAAGGATTTGGTTTTGCGAATACGGCCTTTCAACACTTCTGAGGGGAAGATTTTAAGGCTGTGCCCGCAAACCATTTAAAAATGACTCAGGGTGGCTGTTCTTGCAAAAACAGCCTTTCGGTGCCCTTTTGGGGACATTCGGCTTATTTTAACAAGAATGGCATCACCCGACTTATTTATGACAAAAATTAAAATTTTGATATTTTTTGGTTATTTTTTGCAAAAAGGGTGGTTGGACCCGATGAGGGTTGCTTACGTATCTCACATCCGGTGAGAATCAAACTAGCGTAGTTCGGGCAGATTTTCCAAAATCAAAACTATTTTGAACAACCATTTTCTTTCTATTTTTCTGAACATTTTTCTCTTCCTTTTTTTTTCTATTTTTTCTTCATTTTTTAAAAAATCCGGCAGCATTTCGGTACTATTTGGGCATTGGGTTTTTCACAACAAATGGTTACCCTCACTTAGTCCCAACACTGTTATTCTTCACAATTTTCACTCATTGTATACAAGCCGGTCAACATGCAAAGCCGAGCAAATAAATGCGCAAGTAGCACGTAAGATGCATCAGGATGGTCAATCCATTTCAGGTCACCTGTCCTAGACGGACCCAACCCCTGTGTTGAGTCCCCTAACTCAAATGCACATGATGCAAACAAGCATCCTACTAGGGATCCGGCATGAGGTTTTGTTCTTCTAGGTTTAAACCCTAGATTTATTGATCTAGACCTGGCTTACCCGAGCGAACAACTCGAGCCGAGGGGGAGGCAGCGTACCGGGGATACAGAAGCTCCGCCGGCTTTGAAACTTATCCAACCTCGTTCTAAATTTGGAAAGACTTTAAACAAAAGAGAAGCTACACGAAGTGCACCCTTCTCCATGATGTAGAAGACTCAGAGAGAGGAAGGGATTCACGACAATTTATATACAATTCAACAAATATCAAAGCGGTAAAGCATTTAGCACATATAGCATGGAAACATGTAGAAAAATTAGATAAAGCCAAATATAATAATTATACTAAGCTCGAATTCTTTGAACCCTGAACCGGAATTCTGGGTTCGATTCCCCAGTGGAGTCACCAGAGCTGTCACACCTCCTTTTTTACACACCTACCCCGAAGGAGGATAAATGTATAAGGGAGTTTTTTCATTTAAAGTGACATTATTCGAATTGAAATTATTTATTTATTTTTAGAGTCGCCACTTGGGATAGGGTTGGCTTTTGGTGTCCCAAGTCACCGGTTTAAATTAAATCCCAAATCGAGGAAAATTGTTGACTTCCCAATTGGAGTCTGCGAACCAGAAATTTTGTGTAAGGAATTCTGTTGACCCGAGAGAAGGTGTTAGGTACCCCTGGATCACGTGGTTCTAGCACGGTCGCTTAAATTATTATGAATGGCTAAAATCTGGTTTTTATACACGTTATCCTATAGTGCAATTTAAAAATTATTTAGCGCTTTTAGTTGAAAATTTTCTAAGAAAGTGAACGTCGTTTAAAAACGTGTTTTTGGATCACGTCACATGAAATGCACCCGGATCCTCGACACATTTCTATCCAACATTTTGGGATTTGGATTTGGGTTGCATGAAATGCACACCCGTATTCAAGAAGGTAAGATTATTAAAAATGCGCCGAAAATGATTAACGTCTTTTCAACTTTTGGGAAGGCCGTGAAATTTGCTAAACGGCCTGTCCCGAATTCTAAGTATGTTAATTAAGTAATTAATGAGGGCCCCGCAATTTGTATTTAGTTTTGCGAGGCTCGTCTCATTTTATTATTAGAAGGCCAACCTAAAGTAAACTAAAATTTTCTATTTATTTGTCTCTAAAGGCCAATTATTTCACAAATATAAATTCGAGCCTCGAATTCAAGTCCGAATTCAAATAAAAGGGGAAAACCCTTTTAGTTTGAACCTGCTACCTAATTCAAAACCCAATTTTATATCTATGAATTAATTCCTACGTATATGATTAATATAATTTTAATGATTTTTGGATTTATGGGGATTTTGGGGCCTTAAAGGTCTGGCCCAGGTATATCAGTTTCCAGGTGAGAATTCTGCACCACAGTCTTCTAGTTAAAATGCGGCAAATGAAGCAAAGGCTTAAAACAGGGATTACACAGTTACATTGTGGTCGAAGACCATAAGTGAATGTAATAAGTATAAGGTTGCATTCACCCTTTTTTTAAAAAAAAAAAAATACACAAAACAAGCATATATTTCCCAGCCCAAATCCTTGAATAGTCCTTTTAGTTTTTTTTTGTCTTTATCAAACATCAGCTCATACACCTTGCAAATGGGCCTGCGAGCCCAAGCCACTATGTTTCAGTTCCGTTGGACAAATAGTCATTGAAATCAATTTTTACCAAATTATGATACCTTACGTGGACTCAGAAAGCTAGAGATTCATTCTTCTTTTATGCACTTATCGGATTCTATTTCCAGCCTCACGTTCGCTTCATCTCAACTAGTTCAAACGATTACTTATTTATGTGAATTGCGAAGAACAGACAATTGGCCAAAGGTTGAATAAATCACTTACTATAACCGTTATTACCTACTGATTTAATCTCAACAACTCGAATTATGGGACGAAAACTCAATTCAGTACCAATGATATGCGAGGCAATAGTAATGAAATTAACTAAGAATCAACAGGGAACTATTCTAGCAAGTGATTGCACAACTCATTCCAATGAGTGTTCGATTTATGCAGCTCACACAAATTGGATAAATGCAGAATTTAATACAGTCCTAAACGTATAAGGCAAACATCAGAATGTAACCAACTGCTTACGGACTAAACAGATCAAACAACTAATAGAAATCAACATTCATTCTCAACATGAGTTCATCATTACACATTAACATCAAGCTATAGCTAAATGCAACATGTAAATTGATTCAACAGGCGAAGAAATAGCCGGATTCATTCCCAAAACCATGTGTTAGAGCACCACAGTTCGAAACATGTACCTGGAGTGAAGGCAGAAAGAGAATAGGAGAGGTCAGTTCAAACAGTAACAAACAGCAGCAAGAGGAATCATTCTCCATCAATATAGCATGAACGAATGACTCAAATGAACTCCAGAAATGCAGGAATGCTAAAATCCAAGCAGAAATTAACCAATAAACCCAAATCAGCTCGATACTAAATTGATACTAAACCAGAATCACTCGAAAACCTTCAGCATGCTCATATTTCAATCGAAAAACCAGTTTAGACAGATCTGAAAATCAAACTAATAACTCTCTAAAGTTTTAAAACCCAAATGCTAAAACAAAACTGGAAGATCAGCAATCAGAATAAGATCAGCGGGAGTTATCTAATGGAACAGTAGTATATTTTTGGTTTTTTTTTTTTTTGGTTTTCTATTTTTTTTGGGTTTTGTGTTTTTGAATTTCAAACTTAAAACTGAAAATTAGAAGAAGAATGCTATTTTTTGATGGCTGAAATCTCTGAAATTTTTTAGGGACTGTCCAAAAACCTTGGGGAATTTTCAGATTGTCAAAAACTTGGGAATTTTTCAGAGGGTCTCCAAACTTGTTAAACAAGGCATGTTGATGCCTTTTTATAGGCAAAATTAGGGTGCAGATTTCAGATTTTTATTTTCCTCTTTTAGTCCTTCATTATTTTCTGTTTAGTCCTTTTATTTTTAACTTGTTATCCAAGTAAGTTTTTAATTTGCTGAAACCTACACTAAAGTACCATTCTAGAAGACCCTAGGATGCTCTTCTACCCATAAAATACCTATACTACCCTTACCCCTGCTTTGAAATTACTATTCCTAAAGAAACTACCCTTTTTATTCCTTAAATGCCCTTATGAACCCCCTGAAATTACTGACCAACGTCAGAACTAAACCAATCTCTTGACTGGACCATGATCCATCAACTCAACCATAACCAAACAATAGCCTAATTAAACACCAACAATTAACATTAAAAAAAGGATGAATGACTAATACTAACTGAAATCAATTCCAAACAAATTCTGAATCCAAACTCACATGAACAGGATAAAAAAGAAACCTAATTATGCTATCAACCAGTTATCAATTGGATATTTAACTAACAAAACCCAAAAATCAACACAAAATTGAATCAAAGAAACACAAGTAAAAATTAAGCGGAAAGAAAAATTAAACTAAACGCTCATATCACTCATGGAGGTAAAGCTAAACTGGAAATCACAATTAAACAGAAACAACAAATTAAACTAGAGAAAGAAGAAAAAAAACTTATTGGTGTTCAAGCTTTCATGAGAAAACATCGACTTCCGATTAATATTATACGTTTATTTCAACGAAAATAAACCTATAATATTAAACAAAAATCGATTGATTTTAAAGAAAATCCTCAATCCCTAGCCCGGACTGCGCGAACCTTAGATTCCAAATTTGTGGAGACTCAGTGAGATTTGAAGGGTTCTAGGCATGAAATAGCGATGAGGAAGGACAACGGTTGTCTGGTATGATTTTGGGTTCATTTGGGCGAGTTTGTGTTTTGGCTGGAAAGTTTCGAATTAAGATTCGAGATTATCGGTTGTGATTTGAGGGGAGTGATTATGGGGGTTGGAAAGAGGAGATGAAGGAGAGTAGGTGGTGAAATTTTGGGCTCATTTGGAGCTCCACCGGCGGCGGCGGCCATTTTCGGCCGGCGGCGGCCAGCAGAGGACGGTGGAGCCATGGCAGTGTTACACCGGCATTACAGGGAATAGTTGGGTACGAAGAAGGGGGTTTGTGTCTAGGGTTTTCTGAAGGAGTTCGGACAGTTATATATTAAATGGGGGAAGGCTATGGATCGTCGGATTGAGGGAATTCGATGTCCAGGATTAACGGACGCCCAAACAGTGTCGTTTAGTCATTAAAACAAACGGACCGGGTTGGGCAATGCTTGGGCCGGCTGGGTTGTGGGTAACGTTGGGGCCTGGGAAAATTGGCCAAAATGAGCCCAATTGGCTTTTTATTAGGGGCAGCCTTTTGTTCCTTTTTTTCAATTTAATTGTTTTCTCTTTATTTTATTTTTCTCATTTTTTTTAATTTTTATATTTTTTCTAATTTTTATAAAGATGCAAAATTAACATAAAATCATAATACATTTAAAAGCAAAGACTAATTAATTCTTAAAATTGTTTAAAAACTATTTCGTGACAAATTCACAATAAAAATAATTAAAATGCTAAAGTAAACTAATTTTTGTGATTTTTCATGTTTTGTTCTAAAACAAATTTACCCCAAATTAATACTAAAAATATGATATTAAATCCTAAATGCAAATGTATATTTTTGTATTTTCATGTGAATTAACATGCACAAACAAAAATGACTAAACGACATGCCGCCAGACAGGGACATTGATTTTGGTATCGACCTGGTGCTGGGCACTCAGCCCATTTCTATTCCTCCGCGCATGGCACCAGCGGAGTTGAAAGAACTAAAGGATCAGCTTCAGGAACTCCTAGATAAGGGGTTCATTCGTCCGAGTGTGTCACCGTGGGGTGCACAGGTCTTATTCGTGAAGAAGAAGGATGACATAATGAGAATGTGCATTGACTACAGGCAATTGAACAAGGTGACAGTGAAGAACAAGTATCCCCTGCCCCGTATTGATGATTTGTTTGACTAGCTCCAGGGGCAAAGGTATTCTCCAAGATTGATCTTCGTTTGGGCTATCACCAGTCATACCACGCCACTCAATCCTCGGAACACCCGGTATGGCCAATGTGACTGTCTTGGCATGACAGTCCAGAATAGCATGACACGGAGATAGCCAATCCATGCCCAGAATAACATCAAAATATACCATGCTCAACAGCAATAAATCAACTCGGGTCTCCAGACCCCCAATAGTCACTAGACAAGACCGATACACTTGGTCTACAACAATAGTATCACCCACCGGGGTAGATACATGCACAGGTAAAGCGAGTCACCCGCGGTCGTACCCAGGTGATGAGCAAAATATAAAGATACATAGGAATAAGTAGAACCGGGATCAAATAGGACAGAGGCATCCCTGTGGCAGACTGAGATAATACCTGTAATAACAACATCTGATGCAATGGCGTCCCTCCTGTCTAGGAGAGCATAGAATCGAGCCTGACCACCGCCAGATTGGTCTCCACCCCTAGGGAGGCCCCTGGCTGCCTGACCCCCACCCCTACCTGACTGGGAAGGTGCTGAAGTAGATGGAGTAGAACACGAGGGCTGATCCCTCTGCTGAAACCGACCACCACGACGCCAAGGACAATCCCTCTTCATATGGCCAAACTCACCGCACTCTTAGCAACTTCCTAGTGCTGGAGAAGGGGACTGAAGGGAACCCCTCGCACAATAATAACCAACCGATACACTCGATGCAGAAGAACCCTAAGCTGAAGGGGCATAGGATGAGATCTGAGCTGGGAGGGCACTAAGTGAAGGTTGGCCCTACTGGAATCCCTGATGACCATGGCCTGAAGAAGCCCCACTATACTCTGGGTGAGCGAACTGAGGAGGCCTAAAGGAACAACCTCTACCACGCTGGAACTGGCCCCTAGACAGAGCACCACCAAAACTGCCTGAACTCCGAGGCCTTTTGGCCTCCCTCTCGTCACGCTCCCCATGGCGAATCGCCTCAATATCACGAGCAATATCAACTACCTCCTCGAACGAGGCACCCAAAACCCTCTCTCTGGTCATCAAGATACGGAGTGAATAGTTGAGGCCATCCATGAACCTCCTAATCCTCTCCCGATCTGTGGGGATCATCCAAGTAGCATGCCCAGCTAGCTGCGAAAATCTCATCTCGTACTGGGTCACAGACATGTCCCCCTGAGTCAACCACTTAAACTGACGACGCAACTCCTCCCCACGAGACTACAGTACACACTTCTCCAGAAAGAGAGTGGAGAACTGCTGCCATGTAAGGGGCGCTGTGCCAACAGGACTACGCCTCTTGAAGTCCTCCCACCATGTAAATGCAGCCCCTGAGAACTGGAAAGTAGTAAAAAACACTCCACTAGACTCTAGAATGCTTGCGGTGCGAAGTATATGCTGACACTTGTCAAGAAAACCCTGGGCATCCTCGCCCTCAGCACCATTAAACTCCGAAACTCAGCATATACAACTTCCCAAAATCCGGCGAATACAAGTAATTAGCTCTATAATATAGTACTGAACATCCCTATGCAACTAAGCATATACAACTTCCCAAAACCCAGCGAATACAAGTCACAAGCTTTATAAGATGGTACTGAACATCCCTAGGCCTATGGACGCTGGTAGGTATACCTTGAAGTCTCCGAACTAAGATCATCTCGCTGGTGCCTGTACTAGTAGGAGGTACCTAGATCTACACAAAAAGATATGCAGAAGCGTAGCATGAGTACACCATAACGGTACCCAGTAAGTATCAAGCCTAACCTCGGTAGAATAGTAGCGAGGTCACGTCAAGGCCCTACTGGTATAAATAAGAAACTGAATAGTTATATAACAGTGTAATAAGGATAACAAAAGAAATGAGACAATAAAAAATACACCGAGAATAGTTACACTGAACCAGGGCAAATAATGCATCACGGAAGAAAACAAGGAATGCTATGACACGGAAAAAAGCAACAAAACATAAGTGAAGTAATAGAGAAGTATTAACAAGAATCACTATCGAGGTACCGCCTCGTAGTCTCAAATCAAAAAATAATTCACAAACTTTATTTATATCACGGTGGAAGCCTTGCATTTTGTTTCGAAAATTATTTTTTTCAAATAGCTTCCCGCATTTTAGCCAACCTTATCATACCGCGTGACTTCAAGTAGTTCCCCTACTAGAAACACGCTTATCAAGCCCACCTTATTTTACCGCATCCGTTTCAACCCCAAAATCTTATACCACCGCATACGTATCAATATCACAACGTATCACAAATCGCACCTCAAGTGCCAAATATCACAACTTGTGAAAGAAATCAAGTATAATAGGGGTTTAACAGTAAATATCCCATGGCTCTACCACAATATGCACAAGAGTCTCAGTAGTAGCAACCGGAAGTAAATAACTCAACAAGAATAGTATTTCACAACTTCACAACTTTGTCTCAATGTGAACCACGACCTTTATAACTCAATGCCAATTTCAACAACAAGATATTTCAAGAATAACAACTTCAAGTAAAGAACTCAATAGTTAAATAATGAATAAGGAATAGAGGAAACACTAACTTCAATGAATCATGTAAAGACAATTAACAAGTAAGAGATAAGACAGGTAGAGCATGTGAAGATAGACTAATGATGAGGAATAAAACATGTAAAAGTAACTCAATTAAGACATAAAAGGAATCTACATAGCTAAAATCAATCAATTTTCACATTTAGCCCGTGTACACACTCGTCACTTTGCGTACACGGCTTTCACATATCACAATTATCACAAACCAACACCAATCCTAAGAAGTAATTTCCCCACACAAAGTTAGGCAGGACACTTACGTCAAAACACACTAAGTCAATCCACTAATAAGTCTTTCCCTCTATTATTCAACTCCGAACGGCTCGAATATAGCCAAAACAACTTCATATCATAAATATAAACTATAGGAAACAATTTTGAATAATAAATTTATGATCTTTACAAAGAAACAAAAAGTCAACTCCAAAAGTAAACCCGAGCCTGTCACACCTCCTTTTTCCTACTACTCCCGGGAAGGGTATAATAAAAGGAGTTTTTCCAATTAAAGGACAATCGAAATGGGATTCGTTTATTGTAAGATTCAGAGTCACCACTTGGGAGATTTATGGTGTCCCAGGTCACCAGTTTGAATCCCGAACCGAGGAAAAATATGACTCTGTTAATAGTCTGCGAACCAGAAATCCGAGTAAGGAATTCTGTTAACCCAGGAGAAGGTGTTAGGCATTCCCGGGCTTTGTGGTTTTATCACGGTCGCTCAACTGCTGTATTTGGATTTATCTGATTTTAAAACATGTTTTAGCTTATATGCCTTTTAATTTTGAACCGCTTTTATTATTATTATTTTTAACAAGAATTGCAACATCGCGAAAACGCATCTCAAACCACGTCACATCAATGTACCCGTGGTTGTGGACACATTTCGACTCCGTTGAGATTTGAATTTGGGTCACATAAATGTGCACCCAAATTTTAGGAAAGTAAGGTTATTTATGGCGCGCCTAAAGTGGCTAGCGTCTTATTATCTTTTGGGAAAGCCGTGAAATTCGCTAAACGGCCCGTACCGAATTTTAGGTATTCAATATAGCCATTTAAAGAGGGCCCCGCAATTTTATATTTTTATTCGGTGAGGCTCATCTCATTTTTATTCAAAGGCTGATCCTGAAGCAGCTATGATTTTTCTAATTATTTTGTCTCTAGAAAATACAAGAAAAAGTCCTAAACAATTTGTTATTGGGCTGAGGTAAACCAGGCATTGGCCCAGGTCCAAATATGAAGGAAATGAACTCTGAACCTAGGCCCACGCAGTAGATGGCCTGAGGCCCAAACGCCTAGGAATAGGTTGTTATATCCCTGACCCCTTAAACTCAATTGAACCACAATTTAATTAAACAAAGGTTTGCTGGAATTACTTCAAATTACTTATATGTGTTCCAACGGTTGGCAATCACGGGAAAGATAATACTCACGCATTCGAACTACTGAAGCGATGATCCCTCACGAACTCTATCTGGACTAAATTCGTATAGGTTAACTAACTCAAGCCAGTCCAATTAATGATGCATAATTCAATTCAAGTAAACTATTGATTTGAACCATTAACCTAAAGTTATTAACACTTACATATTAACGAAGATATGAATTGCTGCAGCACAACACAAGTTAAGTTTGAAATTAAACTAGTTTTGAAAATCAAACCCAAATCCAAATGTTTCTGATTCTTCTTTTAAAAACCGAAATAACTCTAAGCTAAACAGGTACTAGCTATGTGAAAACTATAACTAGATGATTCCAAGTTTAAATAATCCAAAACAAACAATGAAATGCATATGAAGGCCCACTAAGATTCTTCATCACACTAGCAACCCGAGCTCAATATAATTAAACTATTAATAGCTATTGAGTTTTCACGTTTCCAGGAGCACGTCTAATTATTTTAACAGTCCACTAATTAGCAGTCCTAGTTATACAGATCATGTAAAACTAAATCAAACTACTACATAGCAATCAACATGTGTCTAGGTGTTGACAAGTGATCAATCCAAACGAGTACATCATCAGGCAGCCAAGTCGTGAATGAATTTTATTTCAACTTCAACTCAGAGCTACATCAATTGAAGGTGTGTACCTGGATGTGAAAATATAATGAAGAAGAGGAGATCAGCAGGAGTAATAACTTGCAGCAACATCAGAAATTTAACAGGATCACAACCAGAAGTAATTGGAATAAGTTTTGACCCCAAAAATTGTTCCCCACAGACCCGAGATTATTTATAGAATTTTAGCAACACAATCAGATGACAAAAGCAGTTCAATGAACCCACAACTTAACCCAAAGCTAGTTCGAATAAGCTCAAATGACTTCCAAATGGACTCAGAATCAAATCAGACCAACACAACACCCAAATTGATCCTAAATGCCTCAAACTGAATCCAAAATCTACTCGAACACCAACCAGAAACACTTTTTGCACTTCAATTACCAGAGATTAAGCTAGGAAAATCCAATCAATAGCTAACAGTTGTTATTCACTTAGAACTTTAATGAAAGAGTAATATTTTTTGGGTTTTCTATTGTTTTTTTTTTTTTTTGTTGAATTTCAAAACTAGATCTGAAACTAAGAAGAGCTTTTTTGGGGGGAATTTTTGAGCTGAAAACTTGTGAAACAAGGCACTACTCATGCCCTTTTATAGGCCAAATGAGGCGCAGCCCTCAAAGTTCTGTTTTCCTTATTAGTCCCTATTTATTTTCAATTCAGTCCTTCAGTTTTTAACTTGTTACTCAAGGTATATTATTCATTTTCTGATTCCAATTTAGGCCCCTTCTGGAATATGCTAGTGAGTTCCAGTTTAGTGTACCTACCTTTAAAATACCTATTTTACCCTCAATTGAGTTATGAGATTACTAGCCTTAACAGACTGGGCCATTTTTAATGCCCAAAATACCCTTGAATACTCCTGGAATTACTAACCTACCCTCCCCAGCCTTGCTAACTAACCAAACAACTATGGTCAACTAACCAGCTAAGTAAATTCAATTCAAATAACTATTGATTTTGGATTAACATCTATTAGCCAAAAACAAATAAGCTAATCACTTAAACAACAACCAAAACCAGTATGAAACCAGATTGGAACAGTTAACAAGAAGGATTCATGCCATTGACCAACACCCAAGGGATCATACATTAAAACTCAAACACCCAAACTGTGAATCAAACGAGATTCTAAGAAATACTGAAAGGATGAATCGTCAGCTCGAATTTATTTAAACTTATCAGTTAATAGATGATAATTAAGGAACAATAGACCAAACCCTAAAAACTACACAAACTAACCCAAACCAGCTCACAGAATTGGCAATCAAAGAAAGAAAGAAAAAGAAAAAGAATAGCCAAAGATGGAAAGAAAACTTACTGATTTTATACTTTAATCCGACTGCCCTCAACCTTGTTACCGCTATGCGTCTATTTGGACATCAATTGAAAATGACCCGAGCCTTGGATAACCCCGAAAGAGGTCCAGACTCTTTGAACCCTAGATCCAAAATTGGTGGAGTTCCACTTGGATTTTAAGGGGTTTGGCTTGGGATTCAGGACGAGGTGATCAAGGAGGTTATGGGATGTTGGTTTGGGGAGGTTTGGTGCCTTAGATTTAAGATTCGAGGTGCTGGGCTGGGTTTCGAGGAAAAGTGTTTGGATAATCAGAATGGGGAGGTTGAGGAGGGGTTATGGTGTAATTTTGGTAGTGAACGGAAAAGTTGTGTGGTGGCCGGAAAACTTTGAACTAAGATCCGACGAGTTTGGCGTTGATTCGAGGTGAGCTGGGGGTATGGTTGGAAAGAGGGGAACGAGGGGAGTTAGTGGTGTATTTTGGGTGGTCATTAGCATAACCACTGTCGTTGCCGTTGGCGGGTTTCACCGGAGGATATGGGGGCGGCTGGGATTAGGGTTTCTTGACAGGGGTGAGTGAAGAGATGAGACGGGGTATGTGGGTGGGGTTCCGACCGTTTAATATCAAATGATCCTAGGCTTCCTGGCCGTTGGATCAACTTAACCTAGACAGCTAGGATCTATTGGGATTCAATACGGGGTCGTTTTGGTAGATGAGAAGCTGGACCGGGTGGGGGGTGATCATTTGGGCCTCGGAAGTGGTACAAATGTATTGGGCTGAAACACCTAATTGACATGGCGCAAACCGGTGGCCCTTATTAAGGCAGCCTTTTTAATTGTTTTTGTTTTCATTTTTTTTATTTCTCTTATTTATTTATTTTGTATTCTTTACTTCATTTTGTATTTTTTCCTGATTTTATAAAAATACAAAATTAAAATGAAACCTAATTTATTTTCAAAATTAAGCTAATTAATTTCTAAAATTGTTTAAAATCTATTTCGTGACAAATTCAACAATTATAATTAAAATGCAAAAGTGGACTATTTTTGTTATTTTCTTTTATTTTGTTCTAAAAACAACTTAACCTCTAAATAATCCTAAGATATGAAATAAATCCTAAATGCAAATGTCAAGTGTATTTTTTATATTTTCCGTATGAGTTAAAATGCACAAATAATATGCAAATAATTACCAGAAAATAACACAAAATTCACAAAATTGTAAAATAATGAAAGGAATAATTTTGTTTGAATTTTTGGGAATAATTCACATATAGGGCAAAAATTACGTGCTCACAGCTGCCCCTCTTTGCTCGGGAACACGAAGAGTTTTCGTGCAAAGATAAGTGAGCTGAAACAAGCGATTTTTGCCCTTTTGAATATTCCGTGTGAAGCATTTTTGAAAGACCGCACCCTGCTTCAGAGGTTGCCTACATATACTGGGCTAAACATATAGTTCGGGAAGGTTTCGTAGCTGGGACTACCAGGAGATGTGATTTCACTGCTGTTGTTACTGCTACTGCTCGCTGACCTCCTTATTACACCGTGTCAAAATAAATTAAAAAAAGCTAGCCTAAGGTATGATCTATGAATTACAAAAAGGTCCTATCTATGTCTTCAAACTTGCTCTTGTGTTGCCTTGAACTTATATTCTTCCGATGGAATCCTTGTTGTTGCCTTGCATTATGATTGGCGATGTTTTGCCATTCCTCCGAGTGATGCTTGACTGCTGAAATTTGAACTATATGCCTCTATTCTCCAGGCGGGCTCCTGACTGCTGACGCTTGAAACGTATTCCCTTGTTCTCCAGGTGGGCTCCTGACGATAATGCTTGAAAGGTATTCCCTTGTTCGCCAGGTGGGCTCCTGATTGCAATAAAATAGACAAACAAAGAAAATTTCCTGTCCCAGTTTGATGATTAGGAACATCATGTTATCAGATATTAAAAGTAAAAGCTAAAACTTTGAATTGTACTTCCCTTGTTCTCCAGGTGGGCGCCTGACTGCCGAACTTGAAACGTATTCCCTTGTTCTCCAGGTGGGCGCCTGACGGCCGAACTTGAAATGTATTCCCTTGTTTTCCAGGTGGGCGCCTGCTTGCAATGCTGGAAAAGTATTCCCTTGTTATCCAGGTGGGCTCCTAACTTCAACAAAATAACAAACAAAGAAAATCTCTGCCCCAGTTTGATGACTGGGCGCGTCATGTTACTAGATATTACTAAAAATTTGAAAGCTAAAACTTGAATTGTACTTCCCTTGTTCTCCAGGTGGGCGCCTGACTGCCAAACTTGAAACGTATTCCCTTGTTCTCCAGGTGGGCGCCTGACGGCCGAACTTGAAATGTATTCCCTTGTTTTCCAGGTGGGCGCCTGCTTGCAATGCTGGAAAAGTATTCCCTTGTTCTCCAGGTGGGCTCCTGACTTCAACAAAATAACAAACAAAGAAAATCTCTGCCCCAATTTGATGACTGGGCGCGTCATGTTACCAGATATTACTAAAAATTTGAAAGCTAAAACTTGAATTGTACTTCCCTTGTTTTCCAGGTGGGCGCCTGCTTGCCGAACTTGAAACGTATTCCCTCGTTCTCCAGGCGCCTGACGGCCGACCTTGAAATGTATTCCCTTCTTTTCCAGGTGGGCGCCTGCTTGCAATGCTGGAAAAGTATTCCCTTGTTCTCCAGGTGGGCTCCTGACGGCCGAACTTGAAATGTATTTCCCTGTTTTCCAGGTGGGCGCCTGCTTGCAATGCTGGAAAAGTATTCCCTTGTTCTCCAGGTGGGCTCCTGACTTCAACAAAACAACAAACAAAGAATTTCTCTGCCCCAGTTTGACGACTGGGCGCGTCATGTTACCAGATATTACTAAAAATTTGAAAGCTAAAACTTGGATTGTACTTCCCTTATTTTCCAGGTGGGCGCCTGATTGCTGAAACTTGAAATGTATTCCCTTGTTCTCCAGGTGGGCACCTGATTATTGACCTTGAAATGTATTCCCTTGTTCTCCAGGTGGGCGCTTGATTGCAACAAAGCAGACAAAACAAAGAAATTTTTTTGCCCCTGTCTCAATCAAAGAAAGATTTGTTAATCTAAAATGGTGGTTAGCTGCTGGAATTCTTGTTGGGTATGTTCCTGCTTCCGGCTCTGCTCCAACTTGTTTCCCTGGACTTGCCTTTAAATGCCTCGACTTCCTGACCGACTTTCAACCCCTGTATAGCTGTGTTTGTGTTTCTGACCCTTCTATTTGAAACTTTGCTTCTCCCCCACAGTTATCTTATCAACTTGCCGATGGGACTTTCATTAGTCCTTCATACCTTACTTTTTTTTTTATATGTTCCAATCCTGTTGCGTCGTACAACTGGTAAGCTGGTAGTTAGCCTTGACATCCTTCTTTGTTTCCAACCAGAACTGACATTGAAGCATCTTATAGATATACTCCAAGAGAATGGAATGCAATGACCTTGAAGGTTAAGGATAGAAAGACTCCGAAACGGATGATTTGTAACGAAGAGAAGAGGATAGGACTTATCTGAGTGGAACGACTGGTACCATTGATCATGCCATGCATTTGGATTAACCAGCCTAGTTTGTCCAACCAATCAGCTTTCAATTGCC
This sequence comes from Nicotiana glauca, assembly GCA_026770625.1. Taxonomy (NCBI): domain Eukaryota; kingdom Viridiplantae; phylum Streptophyta; class Magnoliopsida; order Solanales; family Solanaceae; genus Nicotiana; species Nicotiana glauca. The sequence goes on along the minus strand of MU688761.1, from coordinate 155,355 downwards.
ACATTTGCTATTCCAGACTTTCATAACCTGACTTTTTCCAAAACCCAAACCTCGCTCGTCTTGCCATGTTTCGAGCACCTTTAAACCAAAGACTTGTTTCACTTGCCCATTAAAGAACCTCACCCCCGCCTTACGGTGCCCATAAGGGTTTTCACCAGTAAGACTCTCTCATTTTTTATTTCTCTCAGCTCCCGTCGCCTTACGGTGCCCATGAGAGTTTTTACCAATAAGACTCTCTTATTTTTTATTTTCCTCAACTCACGTCGCCTTATGGTGACCGTGAGGGTTTTCACTAATAAGACTCTCTCATTTCCGCCATTTCTCCTTTGGTACCAGAGTGTTACCCCAACATTAATCACTTTACCTGCTCGCATGGCATTTCTTGAAAATTGATCGGAAGGTCTTCCTTTGGACCGTAATGCAGGCTTTTGGATGGGGTTTAGAAAGAAGGGTATAGAGGCTCAGAATAGTTCAACTATGGGTTTAACATTACAACTTTCGGAATCAGCCTTTCTTACAACAATCACAACTTTTGTCCCAGTTTCTTTCTTAGGGATCTTTGAACTTTTATTCGGTGTGACTGAACCCTAGAGAGAGGCTGCCTACGTACCCTTTCGGGATCAAGTAAAACGTAGTTCACGGCATAAAATTACTTCGTTGTTGCGATCTTTCCTTTCTTCCACTTTCCCTTTTCTTTCTTTTCATTTCTTTTCTTTTCTATATTTTTTTTTCTTTTCTCTTTTCTTTTCTTTTCTCTTCTTTTCTTTTCTTTTCTTTTCTCTTCTTTTTCTTTTCTTTTCTTTTCTCTTCTTTTCTTTTCTTTTCTTTTCTCTTTTTTTTTCTTTTTTTTTATTCTTCTTTTCCTTTTCTCTTCATTTTCATTTTCACTTCTTTTCTCTTGTTTCAACACTTACTTTCCCGCTCGGGCCTACGAGTTTTATTATTGATTCCGAAAGAGGGGTACGAAAGAAAATAGAATAAGGCTCAAAGGGATAACAAAGGATAAAGTGTTTGGATAGCAGAACAAAATGTCTTCATCATTTCAATTTCAAAACATGCCAAATACAATTAAGTACGATTAGACAAAGAAATCATACATAGTATCGCTTGACTGTATCGGAGTTGATAGCCATTTCTACACATTTTCCTTCCAAATCTGTTAGATATAATGCAGCATTGGACAACACTCGGGTTACAACAAATGGCCCCTGCCAGTTGGGGGCGAACTTTCCTTTTGCCTCAGCCCAGTGAGGTAGGATACGCCTCAACACTAATTGCCCTACTTCAAACTTCCGCGGACGCACTTTCTTGTTATATGCTCTTGCCATTCTCTGTTGGTACAACTGTCCGTGACATACTGCTGCCAATCTCTTTTCATCAATCAAGCTCAATTGTTCCAGGCGAGCTTTGACCCACTCAACATCGTCAATTTCCGCTTTGGCGATAATCCGAATGGATGGTATTTCAACCTCTGCGGGTATTACTGCCTCTGTACCATATACTAATTAATAAGGAGTCGCGCCTATTGAAGTGCGAAAAGTAGTGCGATAGCCTAACAGGGCAAAAGGTAACTTCTCATGCCATTGCCTGGACCCTTCCACCATTTTCCGTATCTTCTTGATTTTCTTGTTAGCTGCCTCGACCGCTTCATTCGCCTTAGGACGATATGGGGTGGAATTGCGGTGCGTGATCTTAAACTGCTGACATGTTTCTGCCATCAGATGGCTGTTGAGTTTGGCACCATTGTCTGTGATAATTACCTTCAGGATTCCGAATCGACAAATGATATTCGAATGCACAAAATCGACCACTTCCTTCTTGGTCACCGATTTGAAAGTTTTCACCTCAACCCACTTAGAGAAGTAATCAATGGCTACTAGAATAAACCTGTGCACATTGGACGTCGCTGGCTCGATTGGCCCAATGACATCTATCCCCCAAGCAACGAAGGTCCATGGTGCCGACATTGTATGCAACTCAGATGGTGGAGAATAGATCAAATCTCCGTGTACCTGGCATTGATGATATTTGTGCACGAAACTGATACAATCTCGTTCCATAGTAAGCCAATAATAACCTGCTCGGAGAATCTTCTTCGCCAATACATATCCACTCATATGAGGTCCACAAACTCCTGCATGTACCTCGGTCATGATAGTTGTAGCTTGTTTAGCATCCATGCACCTTAATAAACCAAGATTTGGAGTTCTTTTGTACAACACTCCTCCACTGAAGAAAAATTTGCTTGTTAATCATCTAATGGCTCTCTTTTGATCCTCTGAAGCCTGTGCCGGATATACTCCCATCCTGAGGTATTCTTTGATATCATGAAACCACGGCTCACCATCAAGATCCTCTTCCACCATGTTACAATAGGCATGCTAATCTCGAACCTGAATCTGCAACGGGTCCACGTACGCCTTATCTGGATGATGCAACATCGATGCCAAAGTGGCCAAGGCGTCGGCAACTTCATTATGAATCCTTGGGATATGCCTGAAGTCCATCGACTGAAACTGTTGACAAAGTTCATGCAAACACTGCCGGTACGGTATGAGCTTTAAGTCTCGTTTCTCCCATTCTCCCTGAATCTGATGTACCAGAAGATCCGAGTCGCCCATGACCAAGACCTCCTGGACACCCATGTCTATAGGCAACCTCAAACCTAAGATACATGCCTCGTATTCAGCCATATTTTTGGTGTAGTAGAAACGAAGTTGAGCTGTAACAGGGTAGTGTTGCCCTATCTCAGAAATAAGTACCGCTCCTATCCCAACGCTTTTGATATTGGCAGCCCCATCAAAGAACAACTTCCACCCTGGCTTTTTGACTTGTTCTAATTCCTCGACATGCATTGTCTCCTCATCAGGGAAATATGTCTTCAAAGGTTCATACTCATCATCAACTGGGTTCTCGGCTAGATGATCAGCCACCGCTTGTGCCTTCATTGCGGTCCGGGTCACATAGACAATATCAAATTCCGTGAGCAAGATTTGCCACTTCGCGAGCCTCCCTGTGGGCATGGGTTTCTGAAAAATGTACTTCAATGGATCCAACCACGAGATAAGATAGGTGGTATGTGATGACAAGTAATGTTTCAATTTTTGCGCTACCCAGGTTAAAGCACAACATGTACTCTCAAGCTGAGTGTACTTTACCTCATAAGATGTGAACTTCTTGCTGAGGTAGTAAATCGCCTGCTCTTTCTTTCCTGTGACATCATGCTGCCCCAGTACACAGCCAAAAGAGTTATCCAAAACTGTCAAATAGAGGATCAAGGGTCTTCCCGGCTCTGGCGGAACCAACACAGGTGGGCTGGCCAAATACTCCTTAATCTTGTCAAATGCTGCTTGACATTCATCCGTCCATCTGACCGCAGCATCTTTCTTTAGCAGCTTAAAGATAGGCTCGCAAGTTGTTGTGAGTTGGGCAATGAACCTGCTGATGTAATTCAACCTGCCAAGCAAACTCATCACCTCTTTCTTAATTTTTGGCGGTGGTAACTCCTGAATGTCTTTGATCTTGGACGGGTCTAACTCAATACCGCGTCGACTTACCACGAACCCCAACAACTTCCCCGACGGAACTCCAAATGCACACTTTGCTGGATTAAGTTTGAGGTTGTACCTGCGGAGCCTCTGGGAAAATTTCCTCAGGTCTTTAACATGGTCACATTGCTTCCTTCACTTTATGATCACGTCGTCTACATAGACCTCAATATCTCGATGTATCATATCATGGAACATGGTGGTCATTGCCCTCATATATGTTGCCCCTGCGTTCTTCAACCCAAATGGCATGAACCTATAACAATACGTACCCCAAGGCGTGATGAATGCCGTCTTTTTCGCATCTTCCTCATCCATTAAAATCTGGTAATAGCCCGCATAACAATCCACGAAGGAACCAATATCATGTTTGGCACAATTGTCAATCAATATATGGATGTTTGGCAGTGGGAAGTTGTCTTTCGGGCTCGCCTTATTGAGATCACGGTAATCAACGCACACTCTGGTCTTTCCATCCTTCTTTGGTACAAGCACAACATTAGCTAACCAGGTGGGATACTGAGTGACCTGGATGACCTTCGCATTAAACTGCTTGGTGACTTCCTCTTTGATTTTCACACTGATATCTGTTTTAGATTTCCTCAACTTCTGCTTGACAGGAGGGCATGCTGGGTCTGTGGGCATTTTGTGGACCACCAAATCGGTACTTAAACCCGGCATATCGTCATATGACCACGCAAAAACATCTTTGTACTCAAGCAGCGCTTTGATTATCTCTTCTCTGAGCGGAGGCTTCAAATGGACACTTATTTTTGTTTCCCGAACATTCTCTTGATCCCCTAAATTGATTGCCTCTGTGTCGTTCAGATTAGGTTTGGGTTTTTCCTCAAATTGGTTTAATTCTTTACTGATTTATTCAAAGGCTTCCTCATCATCATATTCTTCCTCGTCATCACACTCAATTTCTTGTATTATTAATTTGGACTTAGATTGGTAATCAAGACTAGGCCGAAGACTCCTCATGCATGACACATCAGTGATACCAGCATAAAAGGGACTGTACAGGAAAGAAAAAAAAGACAAAATAAAGGCTATTAGGAATGAAAAAGGAAGGAAATTGCATTTCATTAAAATTGTAAGGTAACAAGGTTTAACTCATCCAAACGGACGAAACATAGCATCCAAATTACAACCTTGGAAATAATCCAGATTAAACTGAAAGGAAAACCAAAACTAACTACTACGACACCCTCCGGGTAGGAAGAGGAGTAGCTTCCCAATTGTTAAGCTTTGCATGGGGTCCCACGAACTGCACATCTGCTTTGCTTGGACCTTCGCCTGCCTCCACCACATTCACCTCATCAAACAGCTTTTCAAACCTTTCCATCAGCTCCTTGTCGGGTTCCATCATCACAGAATGAAGCATTACCGTTGTTGGGCGCCTCTTAGTACCAGGCCGGACAAAGGAACAAGATAGGCGGGGTATGGGTTTTGGAAGGGTCCATGCTCTCTTTTTCATCTGCTTGGCTCGCCTTATGTCAGCAATAGTGGGCTTAAAACCTAACTCGAAAGTATCCAGGTTTCCAGGAAGAGATACCGGCTGTATGATGCCCTGTAATGAGGAACCCAAGCCTTTTCCAGGTAAGAAGCCATTCTTTATAATTTCTAAAGCCACCATGATAGATACAGTAGCTACTCTGGGCCTAGGAATACACTCTCCTTCCGGAATTTTGGCAACTGACACTGTGTCCAAGACTTGGTAAACCCATGGACCTTTGTCGTCCTCAGCTTCATCGAAAGGCATAATGGTATTACACGAACTATCCTCTCCATGCACTACAACTTCCTGCCGGTCCCATTCGAATTTAACCATCTGATGCAAGGTAGAAGGCACTACTTTTGCAGCTTGAATCCAAGGCTGACCCAATAAGAGATTGTAAGAAACAACCACGTCGAGCACTTGGAACTCCATAGTGAATTCAACTGGTTCGACTGTCAGTTCTAACACGATGTCCCCAACCATGTCCTTTCTTCCTCCATCAAATCCTCGCACGCAGATACTATTCTTGTGGATTCTCTCACTGTCCACTTTTAACTTTTCCAGGGTGGAGAGAGGGCAAATGTTTGCACTGGACCCGTTGTCAATCAACACTCGAGTAACCATAGAGTCTTCACACTTCACTGTGAGGTAAAATGCCCTATTATGCTCAGTACCCTCCAAAGGCAACTCATCATCAGAAAATGTAACCCCGTTGACCTCGAAAATCCTGTTCGCTATTTTCTCCAGGTGATTTACAGAGATCTTATCTGGAACATGGGCTTCATTCAGAATCTTCATCAACGCCCGGCGATGCTCGTCCAAATGAATCAATAGAGACAGCATGAAATCTGCACCGTGGTTTTCCTCAACTGTTCTATAATGGAATAATCTTTCACCTTCATCTTCGTTAAGAATTCTTCAGCCTCTTCTTCAGTTACGGCCCTTTTTACTGGTGCTGGATTGTCTTTGGCTGCTTTAACCTTTCTCAGCTCTTCAGGGGCAAAGCATCTCCCTGAACGAGTCAGTCCATGGGTTTCACAAACTTCTTCCTTAATTTCCTTACCTTTGCATGTCATAGTCACTCGGCCGTAATTTCATGGGACGGCCTTTTTACTGACTATCGGTAACTGAGTCACTGATTTGATGATAACCGGCTCTGCGCGAGTGCCCTTTACAATCACAACGGGCTTGACAACTGCTCCTGATACTTTAACTAGTTCTTGTTTTACTGCCATCATTGGTTTGCTGATTGTCTGTTCTACTGTGACCAATGCCTTCCCACTGATTAATTTCTCATTTGCTCTGTTCTCACTGGCCCTGATCATCATTACGGTTTGTGAAGGCTTCTTGCACTCCCCCTTTTGCACTAACTCGATCATATGAGTCTCATGATGGGTGGGTAATGGATTCTGAGTGATGTTAGGCATCTCCGGAGCCTGTACTTCAATTTGGCGGGTATCAATGAGCTCCTGGATGGACGTTTTCAAATGCCATCATTTCTCTGTATCATGCCCCGGAGCACCTGAGCAATACTCGCAATTCACCGAATGGTCCAGGTTCCTTGGGGGAGGATTTGGTATTTTGGGTTCAATCGGACTTAACATGACCAATTGTCTCAATTTGTGGTATAAGCTGGTGTAAGATTCTCCCAATGGCGTGAATGTTTTCTTCTTTTGTAGCCTATCATTCTTGGATGCAAGGTTGGGTCGAAAACCAGGTCCAATGGGGTTTTTGTAGGCTCTCTAGGGTGGGTAGGCATTTTGAGTATGGTAAGTATTTTGTGGGGTGGGTGCACGCCATGGTGCCTGAGGTTGAGGGTATATTTGGGCATGGTGAACAGAGAAGTGGGGGGGCGGAAGGTGGGTAATAGTGTTGTGGCGGGCCATATGGGTTGTGTGGGTAGGTTTGGGGATGGGGGCGTGGTTGGTGATAATATGGTGATGGATCCCTGGACCAAGCTCTTGATTCTACTACTGTAACATCTTCCTTTTTCTTCTTTACCAATGCCCCTCCAGTGCCACTCTGGATGGCCTGGATAGTTGCTTTAATCGCCGAATAGCTCATAATTTTGTTAGTCTTGAGACCCTCTTCCACCATACTTCCTATTTTCACTACCTCATTAAAAGTTTTTCCAATTGTCGATACCAGATGACCATAATAAGTAGGCTCCAAAGCCTGCAGAAAATAGTCGAACATTTTACCTTCCTTCATTGAAGGATCAACTCTTGCGGCGTGTTCTCTCCACTGAAAACCGTACTCTCTGAAGATTCCCCCCGGCTTCTTCTCGATTTTAGTCAATGATCATAGGCTAAAAACTCGTGTTTTAGTCGTTGTAACAACACTTTAATTACTGCATTTTACAAATGTTTGAGCTTAAATGATTATGAATTATACTAAATTCATGATTTATGCCTTGCAGGAAGAGTTTCCAAC
>MU688761.1:113588-141233 GCA_026770625.1 Nicotiana glauca | reverse complement strand
TTAAGTCTACATCAGTCGAGAAGTTAATCACAATTCCTCGTGGGAACGATACTTTACTTACTACTATATTACTTGTCGATCGCGTACACTTGCGTGAGTGTTTTGGTCGCAACAGTCAATGATAGCCGGTTCGGGACAATCTCTAAGTTATACTAAAAATGGCCTGCGAATGCCTGGGCCAAATCATCCAGGTGTACCATCGAGCATGATCTTGCTGCGTGTACCATTCCAAAGCGGCACCACTAAGACTTTGCTCGACTGCTTGCGTCATCCCGACTTTATTCATTCTCAACTGTGACGTCTTTCTTTTATCCTTGCCTTGTTTCTTTTATTTTGCCATTGTTTCTTTGTTGCGGATTTTCCCTTCTCTTTTATTTCTCTTTTTCTCTCCCATTTTTCTTTTATCGCTCCGCTCTTCTTTTCATTTTGGATTTTTATTCTCATTGTATTTTCCCTTTTCATATGGATATGGTCAGATCCTATGGAGATTGCCTATGCATCGTGCCCATGCCTGAATCAGATCACATGCAATAAATGTAAAATAGGAACAAAATGTTTTTGGAATTTTCAATTTTAATAATAGCAAACATTTCAATTACAAGGATTCAAGACTGACGCATGAAGACAACTAACAGACTCTAATTGACAAGACGGGCTACAAACTCCGTCAACAATTATTCAACTTTAAAATGAAAGTGCAGACTGACTCGAAAAGAAAGTACAGACTCAGATAATTGACAAACTCTAGTGAAAGAAAATATAGACTCTAATGACAATCATGAATACATTAAAGCTCCTAGTGCCTGCGGGACATCGTTCGGTCTCGCCGCAGGCCTATATGCAAGTTCCCCTTGGAGTCTGTCCAGGTCACTCATTATCTGTTTCACAAACATCATCACTGAGGCAAAGAAGGTAGTCTGAGTTATGTTCTCGCACATTTGGCATTTTTTGGTGATGTAATGAGCAATATCTAGGATTCTTTCTCTCATTATGCCTTTTTCCTAAAGCAGCCGCCCTATTTGTTCGGCCCTGGCCTCCAAAGGCTGCTGATTTCTCTCAACTGCTTAATCATGCGGGCTCGTTCTTCTGTGTTTTTAGCCAACTATTTTCGAACCCCAGCTAGTTCCCTTTCTACTTTGTTGAGGTCGAAACTGTAGTCATTTACTTTTTGCCTTAAATTTTCTATAAGCTTTGCATCTTTGGCACTCCTAACAGGGTTTTCAGCCGCTATCTTCATTTTTCGGATTTGGGCTCGTAAGGATTCATTTTCTTTAGCCAACTTCCTTTTCTCACCCTCGTCATCCGCGGCATGCACGCTGTTTTCAAACCTAAGGTCTTGGACCTGCTTTTCCAACTCTCCTATTTTTGCCCTGTACGCATTTTCTTTGGCTAACCAGGCCCACTGCTCTTGCGATGATTCAGCAAAATCCTGGAGGTGAGGCCTTTTGGCCGGCCTTCCGAATGCAATGTCCCTTCTATACCAAGCCTGATAATCAGGTGACACTTCTCCTTTGGCTCGATCCCGGACACAAGTATACGCCGCCAAATATTGACATTTGCTCCAGACCTGGCGAACCTTTGCTTCAGGAAATTGGCCGTCGGGGCTAATCTCAACCACTTGCAAACTGAGATCATCGTCTTTGGGCACTATCTGGCATCTCCCGAGTTGTCTTAGTACCCGGTACGGGGCGTAAGGCTGAATGCTTCTAAGACCCATCAAGAGGAGATGCGGGCTTGCTGCTGGCATATATATGATTTCATCAACGGGCAACCATCCAAATGTCCATTCTATTTGACTAGCAGTGAGGGACCGAAAGTACGTTGTCCAACCCGTGAATCCTTCCGGCAGATTGACCCCTTCAATCCTTATGTAAAACTCTTCTATGCAGGTTTTCTCTGGAGACCCGTAGCTCAAAAACTGAGGACGATGGCACAAATGCTCGGTCATCCACATTTGTAACAGCAGATTGCATCCCTCGAAGAAATCTTACCCAGCCTTGCAGGCTGTAAGAGCGCGGAAGATGTTGGCTAATATCATAGGTGCTAGGGGGCTTTTGGCTTGAGTCATTAAAGTGCTGACGACCCCCGCAATTTTTATGTCGATGTTACCATCCTTCCTTCGGAAGACTAGAAGCCCCAAAAAGACCACCATGAAAGCGACACGTCTATATTCCTCCCATTTCTGGCGGTTCCCTTTGCTACATCTTTTGCTTTCCGGGTTATTGAACCCCCCGATATGGCCATATCGGTGGTATATGAAGTGTGGAGTGCAAAAGCCATTCGCCAAATCCGCGTTATGAACCATCATGATTATCTTCAGAGAGTCTAAGAATCTGTGCATAGCTACAGTTCTTGGGGCAACCAAGTATTTGTGCCTTAAAGGAACCTCATCTTTCCCGATGTAGCTAGCTATTTCCTCTAATGTTGGGTACGCTCAAAGTCTGAAAAATGGAACACATTATGTGCCGGGTCCCAAAACGTCACTAGTACTCTGATGATATCTCCCCGAGGCACAATCTCTAGCAAACCAGTAAGCCCTTTCAAATATTTCTTGACTTCATCTTGCCCTTCGCCTCCTAAATCGTTCCACCACAGACGTAACTCCAAAGGGATTTTATGCATGATTAAGAAAGGTTCATGTTGAGTCGTGCTCATCCTGCACATTCATTAAGGCGATTTAATTACTTATTTTGACCTAAAAGCAAAAATGACACTATTTTTCATTCAAATTCCTAATTTCAAAAACAAACCCGGTTTTACAAATACGGCCTTTCAGCACTTCGGGTGAAGATTTTAAGGTTGCATTGGCTAACCGACCAAAATCTTTAACAAATGATCAAATGTGGCTTGTTCTCACAAAAGCAGCCTTCCGTCGTCCCTTTGGGAACATTCGGCTATTTTTGACAAAAACGGCATCACCCGATTTATTTATGAAAAAATGAAAATTTTGACATTTTTGGCTATATATATATTTTTAAAAGGGATGGTTGGACCCGTCGAGGGTTGCCTACGTATCTCACACCCGGTGAGAATCAAACCTGCGTAGTTCGGGCAAAACTCTTTGTCGTTGGCAAATACACTATTTCTGAAAACAAGACTCTTTTTATATTTTCTTTTTCAGTGGCAAATAAACAAACTAATTTGAAAATAAAACTCTTTTTTTATTCTTTTCCATTGGCAAACAAACTATTAAAAATACTTTTTTTTTTCTCAAAAATCCGATAGAGTTTCGGCACTACTTGGACTTTGGCTTTTCTAATATAGGTAATTAACTCTCTACACTGCTATTTTCTCTTTTTCTCTTTTGTTTTTCTACTTTTCCAGATATTCAAAGTCGGTCAGCATGCGAGTCTGAGACAAATAAATGTACACGCAACACATAAGATGCATCAGGATGGTCTTTTCATTTCAGGTTACCTGTCCTAGACGGACCCAACCCCTGTGTTGAGTCCCCTAAGTCAAATGCACGTGATGAAAATAAGCGTTCCTACTATGGATCCGACATGAAGTCAAGTTATTCTAGGTTCAAAACCTGGGTATATGTTCTAGACTGTGTACCCGAGCGGACGACTCGAGTCGAGGAGGGGGCTACGTACCGGGAACCAAAAGGCCATCCGGCTTAGAAACTTGTCCGGCCTCTTTCTTATTTCAAGGTATGACACTAGCAGAATAGGGAGTCTCAACCAGTAAGCACATCCCCGGAGGTGAGATGAGAAGGGTTTCGGCACAGTTTATAAAGCAATATTTTGCACATTAATCCCAAACATGTGATAAAATCAAATAATAAACAAAGCCAAATACAAAATTATTCAAACTCGAATTCTTGAACCCTGAACCAAAGTTCTAGGTTCTTCTCCCCAGCAGAGTCGCCAGAGCTGTCACACCTCCTTTTTCCTACTACCACCCCCAGGAAGGGTATAATAAAAGGAGTTTTTCCAATTAAAGGACAATCGAAATGGGATTCGTTTATTATAAGATTCTGAGTCGCCACTTGGGAGATTTATGGTGTCCCAAGTCACCGGTTTGAATCCCGAATCGAGGAAAAATATGACTCTGTTAACAGTCCGCGAACCAGAAATTCGAGTAAGGAAAACATGTTTGGATTTATCTGTTAGCACCGTCGCTCAACTACTGTATTTGGATTTATCTGATTTTAAAACATGTTTTAACTTATGTGCCTTATAATTTTAAACCACTTTTATTATTATTATTTTTAACAAGAATTGCAACGTCGCAAAAACGCGTCTCAAACCACATCACATCAATGCACCCGTGGTTGTTGACACATTTCGACTCCGTTGAGATTTGGATGTGGGTCATATAAATGTGCACCCGAAGGAAAGTAATGTTATTAAGGGCGTGCCTAAAGTGGCTAGCATGTTATTATCTTTTGGGAAGGTCGTGAAATTCACTAAACGGCCCGTCCCGAATTCTAGGTATTCAATATAGCCATTTAAAGAGGGCCCCGCAATTTTGTATTTTTATTCGGCGAGGCTCATCTCATTTTTATTCAAAGGCTGATCCTAAAGCGACTATGATTTTTCTAATTATTTTGTCTCTAGAAAACACAAGAAAAAGTCCTAAACAATTTGTTATTGGGCTGAGGTAAACCAGAAATTGGCCCAGGTCCAAATATGAAGGAAATGAACTCTGAACCTGGGCCCACACAGCAGATGGCCTGAGGCCCAAACGCCTGGGAATAGGTTGTTATATCCCTTACCCCTTAAACTCAATTGAACCACAATTTAATTAAACAAAGGTTTACTGGAATTACTTCAAATTACTCTAGATGTGTTCCAACAGTTGGCAATCACGGGAAAGATAATACTCACACATTCGAACTACTGAAGCGATGATCCCTCACGAACTCTAACTGGACTAAATTCGTACAGTTTAACTAACTCAAGCCAGTCCAATTAATGATGCATAATTCAATTCAAGTAAACTATTGATTTGAACCATTAACCTAAAGTTATTAACACGTACATATTAACGAAGATATGAATTGTTGCAGCACTACACAGGTTAAGTTTGAAATTAAACTAGATTTCAAAATAAAACCCAAATCCAAATGTTTCTGATTCTTCTTTTAAAAACCGAAATAACTCTAAGCTAAACAGGTACTAGCTATGTGAAAACTATAACTATATGATTCCAAGTTTAAATAATCCAAAACAAACAATGAAATGCATATGAAGGCCCACTGAGATTCTTCATCACACTAGCAACCCGAGCTCAATCAAATTAAACTATTAATAGCTACTGAGTTTTTACATTTCCAGGAGCACGTCTAATTATTTTAACAGTCCACTAATTGACAGTCCTAGTTATACAAATCATGTAAAACTAAATCAAACTACTACATAGCAATCAACATGTGTCTAGGTGTTGACAAGTGATCAATCCAAACGAGTACATCATCGGGCAGCCAAGTCGTGAATGAATTTTATTTCGACTTCAACTCAAAGCTACATTAATTGAAGGTGTGTACGTGGATGTGAAAATATAATGAAGAAGAGGAGATCAGCAGGAGTAATAACTTGCAGCAACAACAGAAATTTAATAGGATCACAACCAGCAGTAATTGGATTAAGTTTTGACCCCAAAAATAGTTCCTCACATACCAGAGATGATTTATAGAATTTTAGCACACAATCAGATGACCAAAGCAGTTTAGTGAACCCACAACTTAACCCACAGCTAGTTCGAATAAGCTCAAATGACTTCCAAATGGACTCAGAATCAAATCAGACCAACACAGCACCCAAATTGATCCTAAATGCCTCAAACTGAACCCAAAATCTACTCGAACACCAACCAGAAACACTTTTGCAGATCAATTACCATAGATTAAGCTAGGAAAATCCATTCAATAGCTAACAGTTGTTATTCACTTAGAATTTTAATGAAACAACAATATTTTTGGGTTTTTCTATTGTTTTGTTGTTTTTTTTTTTTTTTGCTGAATTTCAAAACTAGATCTGAAACTAAGGAGAGCTTTTTTGGGGGGAATTTTTGAGCTGAAAACTTGTGAAACAAGGCACTACGCATGCCCTTTTATAGGCCAAATGAGGGGCAGCCCTCAAAGTTCTGTTTTCCTTATTAGTCCCTATTTATTTTCAATTCAGTCCTTCAGTTTTTAACTTGTTACTCAAGTTATATTATTCATTTTCTTATTTCCAATTTAGACCCATTCTAGAATACGCTAGTGAGTTCCAATTTAGTGTACCTACCTTTAAAATAACTATTTTGCCCTCAATTGAGTTATGAGATTACTAGCCTTAACAGACTTGGCCATTTCTAATGCCCAAAATACACTTGAATACTCCTGAAATTACTAACCTACCCTCCCCCAGCCTTGCTAACTAACCAAACAACTATGGTCAACTAACCAGCTAAGTAAATTCAATTCAAATAACTACTGATTTCGGATTAACATCTATTCGCCAAAAACAAATAAAATAATCACTTAAACAACAACCAAAACCAGTATGAAACCAGATTGGAACAGTTAACAGGAAGGATTCATGCCACTGACCAACACCCAAGGGATCATGCATTAAAACTCAAACACCAAAACTGTGAATCAAACGAGATTCTAAGAAACACTGAAAGGATGAATCGTCAGCTCAAATTTATTTAAACTTATAAGTTAATAGATGAAAATTAAGGAACAAGAGACCAAACCCTAAAAACGACACAAACTAATCCAAACCAGCTCACAGAATTGGAAATCAAAGAAAGAAAGAAAAAGAAAAAGAATAGCCAAAGATGGAAAGAAAACTTACTGATTTTATACTTTAATCCGACTGCCCTCAACCTTATTACCGCTATGCGTCTATTTGGACATCAATTGAAAATGACCCGAGCCTTGGATAACCCCGAAAGAGGTCCAAACTCTTTGAAACCTAGATCCAAAATTGGTGGAGTTCCACTTGGATTTTAAGGGGTTTGGCTTGGGATTCAGGACGAGGTGATCAAGGAGGTTATGGGGTGTTGGTTTGGGGAGGTTTGGTGGTGGCGCCGCCGCCAGGGGATCTTGTGGCGGCGCTAGGGTTCATGCCTTAGATTTAAGATTCGAGGTGCTGGGCTGGGTTTCGAGGAAAAATGTTTGGATAATCGGAATAGGGAGGTTGAGGAGGGGTTATGGTGTAATTTTGGTGGTGAACGGAAAAGTTGTGCGGTGGCCGAAAAACTTTAAACTATGATCCGACGAGTTTGGCGTTGATTCGAGGGGAGCTGAGGGTATGGTTGGAAAGAGGGGAACGAGGGGAGTTAGTGGTGTATTTTGGGTGGTCATTGGCATAACTACTGTCGTCGCCGCCGGCGGGTTTCACCGGAGGATATGGGGGTGGCTGGGATTAGGGTTTCTTGACAGGGGTGAGTGAAGAGATGAGACGGGGTATGTGGGTGGGGTTCCGACCGTTTAATATCAAATGATCCTAGGCTTCCTGGCCGTTGGATCAACTTAACCTAGACGGCTAAGATCTATTGGGATTCAATACGAGGTCGTTTTGGTAGATGAGAAGCTGGACCAGGTGGGGGGGTGATCATTTGGGCCTGGGAAGTGGTACAAATGTATTGGGCTGAAACACCCAATTGACATGGCCCAAACCGGTGGCCCTTATTAAGGCAGCTTTATTAATTGCTTTTGTTTTTATTTTTTTATTTCTCTTATTTATTTATTTTGTATTCTTTACTTCATTTTGTATTTTTTCCTGATTTTATAAAAATACAAACATTAAAATGAAACCTAACTTATTTCCAAAATTAAGCTAATTCATTTCTAAAATTGTTTAAAATCTATTTCGTGACAAATTCAACAATTAACAATTAAAAATGCAAAAGTGGACTATTTTTTTATTTTCTTTATATTTTGTTCTAAAAATAACTTAACCACTAAATAATCCTAAAATATGAAATTAAATCCTAAATGCAAATGTCAAGTGTATTTTTCATATTTTTCGTATGAGTTAAAATGCACAAATAATATTCAAACAATTAACAGAAAATAATACAAAATTCACAAAATTGTAAAATAACGAATGGAATCATTTTGTTTGATTTTTGAGAGTAATTCACATATAGGGCAAAAATCACGTGCTCACAGAGCCCGCGTCTCGAAACCCAACCAAAATTATAAAATCCGAACACCCATTCGATAATGAGTCCAACCATAAAAGAATTACTCAAATTCGACCTCAAATCGTCTTTCAAATCTCCAAAATTTAGCGTAAGAAGTTTTCACAATTTTCTAACTAAAAACACTAATTAAATGATAAAAATAACCATGGATTTGTAAAATATACCCAAAACCGTATTAGAATCACTTACCCCAATAATTTCCTTAAAAAACTCTCGTAAAATTGCAACAAATCGAGCTCTCTAGGTCCAAAAATGAAAATGAGATTAAACCTTCGAAAAATCCCTATTTCTGCCCCGTGATTTCGCTTTTGCGGGCACTCAATCACATCTGTGACACTACACTTGCGAAAAACCACCGCAGGTGTAGTTCCAACTCAAGCCCATAAGGTTCTCACCCGCAGAACCCTTAGCACTTCTGCAGAAGCGCTTCTGTGGAGATATCGACTGCACCTGCGGTCCAGCCCTAAGACCTTTTCCAAATTCCGCTTTTGCAGAAGACACGTCCGTACCTGCGGAGGCGCATTTGCGCGTCATTGACCGCAAATGTGGTCCCAAATGTGCAAGAACAAAATATCTTCTGCGGTTAGAGTGCCATTTCTGAGGTACCGCACCTACGACCCAAAATGCATAGGTGCAATTGCACTAGTCACAACAAAGCTTCAGCAATCTCGCAAGTCCAAACTTGTTCCGGATTCAATCTGAATCAAACCCGCGCCTACGGGACCTGTCCAAATATACCAATTAGTTACAGAACACTCTATGGAAGCTACTCGAGGATAAAAATCACATCAAACAATACGATTCTACGAATAGCAACACAATTCAAGCCTATTTAAACTATGAACTTTCGATTTCCAAAACTAATGTAGATTCATACCAAAACAACTCTGATTAACTTCAAAATTTGCACACAAGTCATAAATGACATGATGGACCTATTCCAACTTTCGGAATCTGAATCTGACCCCGGTATCAATTAAGTCAACTTCCGGTCAAACTTTCCAATCTTCCAAACATTCAACTTTCTAATTTTCGCCAATTCAAGCCGAAACGGCCTACGGAACTCCAAATCAATATTCGGACATGCTCCTAACTCTAAAATCACCATATGGAGCTATTAAAACCTTAAAAACTCCATTTCAGAGTCGTATACATAAAAGTCAAACTACAATCAACTCTTTCAACTTAAAGCTCCAACTTAGGAACCATATGTCCTATTTCACTCTGAAACTCAACCGAAACAAAAACAAAATGCCCCCGGCAAGTGACGTAACTATAATACAATGTAGAGGAGGAAATAAATTGGGAATCAGGGATAAAATACTCAAAATGACCGACCGAGTCATTGCATCCTCCCCTTCTTAAAACAAACGTTTGTCCTCGAACGAGTATGGAGACATACCTGATAAAGTGGTGAAAAGATAAGGATAACGGCCATGCATATCATGCTCGGTCTCCCAAGTCGCCTCCTCGACTGGTTGCCGCCTCTACAGAACCTTCACTAAAGCAATGTTCTTCGACCTCAACTTTCGGACCTGCCTGTCCAAAATGGTCATCGGCCTCCTCAACATAAGATAAAATCCTTGTCCAACTGGATTGAGCTGAAGTCTAACATATGAGACGGATCACCGTGATATTTTAAGAGCACAGAAATATGGAATACTGGATGAACTACAACTATACTAGGTGGAAGTGCAAGCTTGTAGGCCACATCTCCAATCCTCTCGAGAATCTCAAAAGGTGCGATATACCTAGGGCTCAACTTTTCCTTCTTCTCGAACCTTATAATACCCTTCATGGGTGAGACTAGGAGGAAGGCCTTCTCCCCAACCATGAATACAATGTCGCGAACCTTCCGATCTGTATAAATTTTCTGCCTAGATTGGGCTGTGTGAAGCTGATCTTGAATCAATTTAACCTTTTCCAAAACATCCTGATCCAAGTCAGTACCCATTAGCCTAGCCTCACCCAGCTCCAACCAACCCACTGGAGACCGACACCGCCTCCTATACAAGACCTCATACGAATCTATCTGAATGCTCAATCGGTAGCTGTTATTATAGGCAAACTTCGCAAGCGGCAAGAACTGATCCCAAGAACCCCCAAACTCTATCACACATGCACGAAGCATATCCTCCAATGTCTAAATAGTGCGCTTGGACTATTCGTAAGGGTGGAATGTTGTACTCAACCTAACCCTTGTGCCCAACTCACGATGCCTTCCAGAATTGCGATGTAAACTGCGTACCCTGGTCAGAGATGATGGATACCGGCAGGCAATAAAGTCGGACAATCTCATGAATATAGACCTAAGCCAGCTACTCTAAAGAATAAGCAGTTACCACTAAATGAAATGAGCTGACTTGGTCAGCCTTTCCACAATCACCCATACTGCATCGAACTCTTATTGAGTCCATGGGAGCCCAACAACAAAATCTACAGTAACCCGCTCCTATTTCCACTCTGGAATCTCTAGTCTCTGAAGTAATCCACCTGGTTTTTGATGCTCATACTTCACCTGCTGACAATTTAGGCACTGAGCTACATACTCCACTATGTCTTTCTTCATCTTTTTCACAATTAGTGCTGCCTTAAGTCCTGATACATCTTAGTGGCACCCGGATGAATGGAGTTTCGCGAATAGTGGGCCTCTTAAAGAATCAACTAATGCAAACCATCTAAATTGGTCACACAGAGCCTACCCTGCATCCGTAACACACCGTCATCCCCAATAGTGACCTCCTTGTCATCAACATGCTAAACCATGTCCTTGAGGACAAATAAATAATGGTTTTCATACCGACTCTCTATGATACAATCATAAACAGAAGATCGAGAAACCACACAAGCCAAAAACTTGACTCAGCTCTAAAACATCCAATCTAACGAAATGGTTGGCCAAGGCTCAAACATCGAATTCTAATGGCCTCTCCGCTGCCAGTAGATATGCTAACGAAATGATAGGCACCATACACTCACTTTATCCTTTTCGAGATGATATAGAATGGTGATATAATAGTCCTTAAGCAACTCTAACCATCTTTACCGATGCAAGTTCATATCCTTCTTTTTAAACAGATGTTGTAGACTCTGGTTCGGTATAGACCTCACATGGGATACCGTACAAATATTGCCGCCAAATCTTCAAGGAATGAACAATAGATGCTAACTCAAGGTGTTGTACATGATAGTTCTTCTCATGCACCTGCAGCTATCTAGATGCGTGGGCAATCACCCTACCGTATTGCATCAACACCGCGCCAAGGCCAACACGCGATGAATCATAGTGCATAATTTAAGACCATGAACATGTAGGAAACACCAACACTAGGCTGTAGTCAAAGTAGTCTTGAGCTTTTGAAAAATCTCCTCACAGTCCTCGGTCCACCTAAATGGAGCACCCTTCTGGGTCAATCTTGTCATAGAAGCAACAATAGATGAGAAACCCTCTACGAAATGGCGATAATACCCTACCAAACCAAGAAAACTTTAGATCTCAGTAGTTGAAGATGGTCTGGCCAACTCTGTACTACTTCAATCTTCTTCTGATATACCTTGATCCCCTCACTTAACACGACATGACCCAAAAATGTCACCAAATCAAGCCATAATTCAAACTTTGAAAAGTTTTTATACCACTTCTTTTCTCTCAAGGTTTGTAACACGGTCCTCAAGTGCTGCTCATGATCCTCCCAGCTCTAGGAGTACACCAAGATGTCGTCAATAAACACAATGACGAATAAGTCAAGATAGGGCTAGAATATATTGTTCATAAAGTGCATGAATGTTGCTGGGGCGTTTGTCTGCCCGAATGACATCACAAGGAACCTGTAATGACCATACCGAGTCCTGAAGGCAGTCTTCGGAATATCCAACTCCCGAATCTTCAACTGATGATAGCCTGACCGTAAATCAATATTTTGAGAATACTTTGTCACTTCGTAGCTGATCAAATAGGTCATGAATGTGTGGAAAAGTATAACCTTGTTCAACTATAGATAATCACTACACATATGCATAGAACCATCCTTCTTGTTTATAAACAAGATCGGAGCACCCCAAGGTGACACACAAGGCCGAATGAAGCCTTATCAAGCAACTCTTGTGATTGATCCTTTAACTCCTTTAGCCTAACTGGGCCACTACCGGAACTAACTCAATGATAGGATTATCAATACTGACATCTCTCACAAAGGCTAGATATGTCTCACACCCTTTCCCAACCATCCATTGTGCAAAGACACCACCCTGATAGGAACGTAATCCAAAGTACCCCTCCACTCTAACCGTGGATAGCTTGGCATAACCAATATCACCGTCTAGACGTGAAAATCATAAATAGCATGATAGGGTGACAACCACTCCATGCCCAAATTAACATCAAAATCTACCATAGTGAGTAATAATAGGTCAACTTTAATTTCAAAACCACCAAGAACAACTAAACACGGTCAATATACATGGTCAACAATAATGGAATCTCTCACTGGCGTGGACACATAGATATAAGAACTCAAGAAATCACGGGATATACCCAAATATGGAGCAACGTAAGATAATACATAGGAATAAGTGGAGCCTGGATCAAATAAGACTGATGCATTTCTATGACAAACTGGAATAATACATATGATAACTGATTCGGAAGCAACTAGCTCCATTCTAGTAGGAAGTGCATAACATCCGGCTTGGCCTCCCCCTCTAGGGTGGCCCTTACTCGCTCGACCTCCACCTCTAGCTGGTTATGTAGGTGGAGTGGCAACTAGTGTAGTAACCACAACCTGAGAAGTTTGGGGTCCTGTGGAATACGTGGAGCCTGAGTAGTCTACGAAGGTGCACCCCTATTGAGACTTGGGCAGTCCCTCACCATATGACTAGTGTCACCACACTCAAACAAGATATCATAGGATGTGGCTATTGAGACTGGTTCGGGCCTAGTCGGCTAGACTAACCACTAAAAGCACCCCGTGCAGGAGTTGCACTAGATAGTGGCATTGCATAATGGGCAACCTGAGGCTTGGGAGTAACCAGAATACCACTAGAAGCTAGAAGTGCTAAATGAAAAAGACGGCTCATATATCCTCTACCATGATAGGCTACAACTGGGGCACGGACACCACTATATATGCTAGAACCTCGAGGCCTCTTAGCCTTCCTATCCTCTCTCTCCCGGCCCCACTTACCCTCCAATCACCGAGTGATCACCACAACCTGCTAGTATGAGGTATAAGCCTCCAACTCTCGAGCCATATCGAATCTAATACTGTGGTTGAGCCCTCAATAAATCAACAGACTCACTATCTGATAGTGGAAACTAATGCATGTGCATTTCTGGACAAATCGTTGAACCTGATCGCATACTCTGATACGATCATAGCACCCTAGCACAACTGCTCAAACTCTACATGCCAGGCATTCTTAAGATTATAGAGAACAAACTCTCTCATGAGTATCTCTGAGAACTGAGTCCAGGTGAGTGAAGCTGCCTCGGCTGGTCTACCCAACTCAGATGCTCGCCACCACTAATAAGCCACTCCCTTAAGCTGGAACGTAGTGAAATCAACCCCACTCGACTCCACAATACCCATAGTACGGACGATACGGTGGCACTCCTCAAGAAAACCATGTTCATCCTCTGAATCAAAGCCGCTGAAAGTAGGAGGGTTCTAATTTTTGTATCTCTCGAGCTTGATATGCTCCTTCTCAGATACTATTGACTTAGCCTCGAATTAAACTGGAACAACCGGCTGCACTGGTATGACCTTTGGGACCTGGTCAACCTAGACCCACTTCTCTAGGTTACGGGCTATAGGAGTCTGTGCTCCTCGCCCGGCCTGAAATATGGCAAGAGTAAGTGGAATGAACCCCGCCTGAGCTAGTGTGCCAAACATGCTCAAAAATTGGTCAAGGGTCTCTTGAAGTGCAAGGGTAGTAACAAGCATCTTTGGTGCTTTCCCTTCAACTAGAGCTACTGGTGGATCCTCTGTAGCAACTCGGGCAGATGCTCTGGCTGCACCACATGCCCATCATTGGCCTCTGCCCCGGCCCCTCCCTCTTGTGGCTCTAGCATGGGGTGGAAGTGTTTGATCATGAAATCTAGTTGTGTGTGTCCTCACTATCTGTGAGACAATAGAAATTAGATATTTAGAATTTAGAATTTCGAATTCAACAAATTCGCACGATAGGAAATCAAAGAAATAAAGCTTGTCCTAACAGTTCCATAGCTACCTGAAGATAAGTATAGACGTCACCGTATCGATCCGCGAGACTACTAAACCTAGTTGTGACTCATAACACCTATGAGCCTAGAGCTTTGATACCAACTTGTCACGACCCCAATTTCCCTCCGTAGGATGTGCCTAACATACATGCGAAATATATCTGAAATAACGAATAAACTCTCAAATACTCAACAACTATTATAAAGAAAACTCTACAACTCAGCATATACAACTTCCCAAAACCCGGCGAACATAAGTCACAAGCTCTATAAGATGGTGCTAAACATCCCTATGAATACAAGTCATAATCCCACTTTAGGATATTGTGATGGTACCTAGTCTCTAAGACTAGGTAAGCCAAACACATGATGATTTAATAACAAAATTGAACTATTTAATCATTTATCATAAAACATTAAGTGACATACATGGCCGCAAGCAGCCAATAGTTATACATTTCCCAAAAACGGTAGTGTGGAAGATACAATGGCACTCCTCAAGAAAATCTTGTGCATCCTCTGAAGCTAACTCGCTGAAAGTAGGAGGGTGGTACTTCGTGTACCTCCCAAGCCTGAACTGCTCCTCCTTAGATACTGCTGCCCTATTCTCGGGTTGAACTAGAACAACCGATTGTACTAGTATGACCTCTGGGACCTGGTCAACCTGGACCCGCTGCTCTAAGATACGGGCTTTGGGAGTCTGCTCCTCCCCCAGCCTGAGATGTGGCAGGAGAAAGTGGAATCAACCCGCTTGAGCTAAAGAGCCAAACATGCTAAAAACTAGGCGAGAGTCTCCTGAAGTGTAGGGGTAGTAAGGGGCGTCTCATGTGTCTGCCTCTAACTTGAGCTACTGGTGGCTCATCTGTGGCAGCTCGGGTAGGTGCTCTGGCTGCACCTCGTGCCGTCTCAGTTTCTGCCCCGGCCTCTCGCGGCTCTAGTACAAGGCACGAGTATCTAATTATTAGATCCAACTGTGTGTTTCCTCACCCTCTATGAGAGAATAGAAAGAGAGACATTTAGAATTTGAAGTCAAAAAATTTGCACGATAAGGGATTAAAGAAGTAAAACTTTTCCTAACAATTCTATAACCTCCCGAAGATAAGTATAGACGTCTCCGTACCAATCCATGAGACTCTAATAAACCTGTTTGTGACTCATAACACCTATAAACCTACAGCTCTGATAATCTAAACCGGTTAAATACCATGTATAGCCCGTATACCCACTCATCACCTTGCGTACACGGCTTTCACATAACACAAATAGCACAATCAACCCAAATTGTAAAGGGTATCCCCCTACAAAGTTAGGAAAGATACTTACCTCTACCAGGCTAACACAACCCTCCGAAATAGCTTTTCCCCTAGAATTCATGACCACACGACTCAAATCAAACCAAATATGACTTAATAATATCAAATAATGCAAGGGAAACCAATTACAAGAAATAAATCTATGATCTTTATATGTTTCCTAAAATTTCAACAAAAGTCAAAGCCGGACCTGCCTTGGATTCCGGAAGTTGGAATAGATTCGTCGGGTCATTTATGACTTGTGTACAAAATTTGAAGTCAATCGGAGTTGTTTTGGTATGAATCAATACCAATTTCAGCAACAAGATATTCCAAGAATAACAACTTCAAGTAAAGAACTCAACAATTAAATAATGAATAAGGAATAGAGGAAACACTACCTTCAACTAATCATGTAAAGGCAATTAACAAGTAAGAGATAAGACAAGTAGAGCATGTGAAGATAGACTAATGATGAAGAATATAACATGTAAAGATAACTCAATTAAGGCATGAAAGGAATCTACATAGCTAGAACTGATCAATTTTCACATTTAGCCTGTGTACACACTCGTCCCCTTGAATAAACGGCTTTCACCATATCACAATTATCACAAACCAACACCAGTTCTAAGGGGAGATTCCCCCGTACAAAGTCAGACAAGACACTTACCTAAAAATACGCTAACTCAATCCACTAGTAAGCCTTTCCCTCGGTTATCCAACTTCGAACGGGTCGAATCTAGCCAAAACAACTTCATACATTAAATATAAACTATAGGAAATTATTTTGAACAAATAAATTACGATCTTTACAAAGAAACAAAAAGTCAACTCAAAATGTCAATCCGGGCTTGCCTTTTGGAACCTGACCAAAATTACAAAATTCGAGCTACCATTCGATAACGAGTCCATCCATACAAGAATACCTCAAATCATCTTTCAAATCCCCAAGTTTTCCCAAATTTCCAACTCAAACTAATTAAATTATGAAAATAACCATGGATTCGTGAAATATAGCCGAAATCATATTAAAATCACTTACCTATAAAATTTCCTTGAAAAAGTCTCGAAAAATCGCCACCAACTGAGCTCTCTAGGACCAAAAACGAAAATCAGATCAAACCCTTGCAAAATCTATATTTTTCCCCATCGATTTCGCTTTTGTGGGCACTCAGTCGCATCTACAACGCCACACCGACAACTATTCAAGCTTAAGTCTAGAAGGCTCACACCTGCGGAACCCTTAGCGCTTCCGCGCAGATATCGACCACACACATGGTCCAGCCTCAAGGCCCTTCCCAAATTCCGCTTCTGCGGAAGACACATCTGCGCTTGCGGAGACACACCTCCGCGCCATTAACCGCATATGCGGTCCCAGTTGGGCTAGACCAATATCGCTTCTACGGTGCCATACCTATGGCAATGCACTAGTACAGTTGCACCGGTAACAAAAAAACTTTAGCAATCTCAAACTCCAAACTTGTTCCAGATTCAATCTGAATCACACCCGGGGCTATCAGACCTACTCGAGGCCAAAAATCACGTCAAACAAACAACATCGATTCTACGAATCGGAACCCAATTCAGCCTATTGAAACTATGAACTTTCGATTTTTCAAAACTAATGACGATTCATACCATAACAACTCCGATTGATTTCAAACTTTGCACACAAGTCATAATGACATGGTGGGCCTATTCCAACTTCCATAATTGGAATCCGATTCCAATATCAATAAAAGCAACTTCCGGTCAAGCTTTCCAACTTTCCAAACCTTCAACTTTCTAACTTTCACCAATTCAAGCCGAAACGACATACAGACCTCCAAATCAACATCCAGACATGCTCCTCAGTCTAAAATTACCAAATAGAGCTATTGGAACCGTCAAAAATCTATTCTGGGTTCGTCTACACAAAAGTCAAACTACGATCAACTCTTTCAACTTAAAACTCCAACTTAGGGACTATATGTCCCATTTCACTCTGAAAGTCACCGGAAACCAAAATCAAACACCCTCGGCAAGTTATGTAACCATAATACAACATGGAGGAGGCAATAATACGGGGATCAATACTAAAATACTCAAACGACCAGCTAGGTCGTTACAAATTTAAAATTAAATTATTTTTAAATATAAAAATATATTATTATTTTTGGGACAGAATAAAAAGAAAATAAAGTGCATTAAATAAATTGGGATAGAGTATGTATATTGCTTTATAATAACATTAGCTTCATGAACTTGACAACACTTGATGAGATGTCTTGTGTACATAAGATATTTATCAGCGTAAATAGAGATCTGAGTGTTTGCTCAAAAGTTATTATATACCTTATGAGTGTAAAACAATATAAATAAATCATGGGAAAATTATAGCAAACCGTAATAATCCACTGGACCGAATGAAGAATGCGCAAATAAGTACTCAGAGTTAAGAGGAGAAACATTAAAAGCCTTTATTGATAGTATTGATTTGGTTTGCCTCTCCATGAAGAGGTTCAGAGCCTTACAATGGTGTTCCACTTTCCCATCATAGGGGTATCGTTGTGTCTTTTCTACCTCTCTTGAATAGTGGCCAAGAAAAAGCCCCCTTTCTAGGATTTTCTCTCTTGGTATTTATAGTTGTGAGCTTCGTGAGCTGGAAATAAGTGATCGTGACCACGTTGGGGTTTTGCCTTCATGATGGCGGGTGGACCGTGGCCTTTTTGATCAAATCAAATAAGGGTTAAGTACCGTTAATTCTGAGTGGTCGTACCACTTATTAATCATGAATTGACTTAAGACGGGATTAACTTCGTTAATTATCGTGGGGTCGGATTATGTCCCATACAGTTAGTCCCTCCACTTATTCAGATTGTGCCTTGGCCGAACTCGATGAGTGGACTTCATCGATTGTGGTTTGAGAAACTCGGATAGGGAGGTCGACTGTCGCTTCGGTCGAAGCCGAATTCCCTTTAGCGACGGCCCTTAGCCTTGTAAAGTGTTAGTGTTTTGTTATCGTGTTATCAAGTCATCGTTCGATCAAAGTTGAAATCTTCTCCTTGGAGAAGGCACTTAACCCTTTAACTTAATTCGAGTGAGGTCGAGCATTGTTGCGCTCTGATTCTTACGTTTATTTTGGAACATAACCGTCGATCACGGCGGACGGGTCGTATATTGTGCTGCCAAGGGGAGTAAGGGTACGCTTGATACGTGTTTGTCGACGTCCAAAATTCTGAAGGCGCATGGAACATCTCCTCAGCGTTCATAGGTTGTTACAACCGTTTCGAAGGCAAGACGCCGGTTGGTGACCAAAAAGTCGCTTCATGGAGCCTGTCACAATGACACACGTTTTTGTAGAACTGAACCGGTTTGTTGTTGGTCATGTTGTTAATGATGGCTATTGGGGTTCATGAAAGCCACTTGTGTTGTCTATAAATAAGGGCTGAGGCATTTACTTCCCATATTTTCATTGCTTGTCTTGGAGAGATTCTGAAGAAGCTTTTCTTCCTGCTAATTCACCTCCATCCTTGTTCTTTGTCCATCAAATTTTGTTTCTTTCTCGTTAGTGAATCAACAATGGCAGGCAGTTCTTCCCAAAACATTCTTCCGACGGATCTTCCAGTTAACTTTTCGATGGTTGAAGGGCCATCTCTAGCAATGGAAGGCATAGAACCGGTGGAGACCGATGAAGTTCTATCGGTTAACGAGATAGTATCTCTGGCCGGAGGCCTGATGACTGACTTCACTGTCGATAGTGGAGAGGATCGGGTGAACGAAGCCCCGTTAATGGGGGAAATTGGGATGGCCCAACTACGGGAACAGGGGTTCATCCCCAGCTATGCTGACGTCGTTCTTGCGAGAAGCGAGGAGAGGGTCCACACCGACCACAGGGGATACTGCGCCTTTTATGCCTATCACTTCAAGTTGGGATTTAAGCTTTCGCTCCTAACACTGGTAGTTGATTTATGTCGTTATTACGAGGTATTCCTGGGTCAGCTTGCTCCTTCTCTTTACAAATTGCTAGAAATGTTTATCAAATATGCAGAACTGGCCGGTAGGGAGGTCACGCTGCCACATGTGCTTAGTCTCTACGCTCCTCAGAGAGTTCGCGGTACCATGATTCAAGCGTGCCCTCGCGAGTTGAGGGGCCTGACTGCGAAATTGGATGATGAGGTCGACCCTCGCCCTTTTGAGCACTTCTTCTACATTAGGACTGAACATTTAGTGGCGTGCCCCACTGGGTTCCCAGAGGCTTGGAATCATGCACGTAAGTTCTTTAATCGTCGAATTCTCTTTTCTACCCCTCCTTACATTTTGTGCTCGTAAGCGCTAACTCGTGTCAATTTTCTAGCCGAAAAGTTACCGCCGGCTCCGTTAGCTGGGGTGCGTGAGTGGTTTGAGACCGTGCTCCCCCATACGGTGGGGATACACACATGGGCGTCTTTTTGGGAGAGGCATGGGCGTAGGCCTGTGACAGGTGAAAGGTTGATTTCTTCTTCTGTTCCGCTTTGTTTCGACTCTATTCGTCAACTTTGTTTTTCTGTAATTAGGGAGGGCGCGCCGCGTCAGGGCCCCTCAGTTGGCCTTCTGTTGATCGGGTGTAATTGCTCGGTTCATTACAGCACCGGTGCCGCGCCCAGTACCGAGGGCGGCATCAGTTGAATCTTCAGCGGCTCCTTATCCAGCACGGGTCGCACTTCGGGACGAGGGGCCATCGGGGGTTGTGTGCCCTAGGGCGGAATTGCCATCAAATAGGGAAGGAGGAGAGGCCATTGATAAGGCGTAGGGTCATGTTCGCGCCGGCTCCTCCTATGGTAATTAATTTGGACTCCCTCCCGGCGGATGCGGAGAGGAATACGGCTACGGCGCCTGCCCTTGAGGGCGGACAAACAATGTGGGTTGCCCCGGTTGGCTTATTCCATGATGATACCGTCGCTTCGACGACTCAATTGGTGGTTCCAGTCGCTGAGACAGGAGGTAGTTCCTCAGCGGCTGCTAATATTGGTGAGTCAAGCGCTCCTTCGGTGGCTACGGCGGGTGGTTCTACCTCGCTGGTGGCGGAAGGAGGAAGGGATGCTATAGGAGATGAGTACGAGTCCGAATCTGAATTGGACCCCGACGACGTCTGTATGTTCCAGGAAGGCTTCACCAATTCAGCGGTGTGCGCACATGGGCGATCTCGCTTCATCGAGGTTCCCACGGAGTTGAACTTATTGGTCCAAGGGGAAAGCTTGGTGCCGTAGTTTGAGCTGCTATGCTCGGAGGCTGAGAATGTGTCATTGAGGGACGTTACGGATATTGGACTGATGAATGAAGTGGCTGTGATGGGCTTGAGGGTATGTAATATGACGTCGGTTCATTTCTTCTTTGCCTTAGTTTGTTGTTTATCTTAATCGTTGTATTTTCTTTGCAGTCTTATATGTTGGAGGTGGAGAGCATCCGTCGAGCCAACGTCCGCTCAGGTATATTTTTTGGGTGCTGGAGAAGTACCGCCGCTACCGAGATCAGTGTCGAGAGATGCGCGCACGCTTGAGGAATGATCCCCATAGCCGGGCCTTGGTTTAGGAATTGGCAAGGCGGGAGCTTCAGATGCAGCAAATACTTGGCAGAACGAGTGCTCTCGATGAGCAGCTCCATCGGAAGGATGAGGAGCTCGAGGTAGGAAAGAGGCTGCAGCTGAGTGTGAGCGCCAGGGCCAGGCTAAGGCGGCGGAGGCCGCTACGGCATGGAGCGGGAAAGTGACTGCGTTGGTGGGTGAAGTCGCAGTCTTGAAGCTTCAGGTGAGGGATGCCTCGTCGAGGACTGGGCATTGAAGGAAGCTATCCGCGTGCACGAGTCCCAGCGGGAGTCGGAGAGGGCTGTTGCGGCCTTTAGGGAAGCGGGTCTCGAGGACCAGATCGATGTCTTTGAGCAGGAATCCCAAGTCATAGCGGACTAGATCACGGCCTTAGAAGAAGAGAACCAGCGCCTACGGGACCAGGCCGCTTCTTCCAGCCAGGCTCGCGAACTCTGGGTCTTTGTTGAGGCCCAATGTGATGTATATAAGAATTTGTGGGAGGCCGGCATCGTGACCGAAGCTGCTTTCGAGGGAGCGCGTCAAAAGGCTCGTGAGGCCCGTACCGACTGTTGTTTTGATGATGCAGCGACGCCAAAGGCTGACAACGGTGCAGATGGTGGCGCGGATGGCACTGAGTAAAAAGATGTTATGTATTTTTTCTTGTCTTGTTCGCCGTTTGGTGTTTAGTTGTTTCTTGTTTTTTCTCCTATTTTTTCCTTGTACCGACCGGCCTTGGCCGGGTGTAAGCGGGAATGACCCGCAATTAGCTTTGTAGATAAACGAAATCTCCTTTCCGTTATTTTTCTTGTGTTTGTTTTGTACCTCCCTTTTTCCCCCTTAGATTTTCTTTGCATGCATTCGAAGGGATGATTTGCCTTTGAGTTTGACTCTGGTAGGCATGTTAGTTTTTGATTGTTGATGACTTTTCTTCTTCGACTCGGGGTGAGCGAGTCGGAGCCATTGCTTGGTGATAGCGGCACTTAGCCTTAGTCCCAGTTCGGATGCGGTTAAACTATCGGCCGTAATGATAAAAAATGCGGCCTTGTAGTTTGACCGGGGCCGGACTTTACATGTCCCTAATCTTAGTTTGAGTTGGGAGTACTTACTTGAATGGCGAGGGTGCCTAATATGCACCTCGATTCGTTGGAAGTTAGGTTTTCCTGAGTTCAATGATGAAGGCGCTTGGTCCGAGTCCTGGTTCAACTGTGGTTGAACTTGTTAGATTTGAGGACGAAGGCGTCTAGCCTTATGGTTCGAGCGAGGTCGAACTCGTTGGATTTGATGGCGAAGGAGCATAGCCTGAGTCTTGGTTCAACCGTAGTTGAACTTATTGGCGAAGGCGCATCGCCTTGATTTGATGTCGAAGGCACATAGCCTGAGTCTCAGTTCAACCATAGTTGAATTTACTGGCGAAGGCGCATAGCCTTGATTTGATGGTGAAGGCGCATAGCCTGAGCCCCAGTTCAACTATTGTTGAACTTTGTCAATTTTGATTGCGAAGGCGCATAGCCTGAGTCTTGGTTGAACCGTAGTTGAACTTACTGGTGAAGGCGCATAGCCTTGATTTAATGGCGAGGGCGCATAGCCTGAGTCCCAGTTCAACTGCTGTTGAACTTTGTCAATTTTGATGGCGAAGGTGCATAGCCTGAGTCTTGGTTCAACTGTAGTTGAATTTACTGGCGAAGGCGCATAGCCTGAGTCCCAGTTCAACTGTTGTTGAACTTTGTCAATTTTGATGGCGAAGGCGCATAGCCTGAGTCTTGGTTCAACCGAAGTTGAATTTACTGGCGAAGGCGCATAGCCTTGATTTAATGGCGAAGGCGCGTAGCCTGAGTCCCAGTTCAATTGTTGTTGAACTTTGTCAATTTTGATGGTGAAGGCGCATAGTTTGAGTCTTGGTTCAACCGTAGTTGAATTTACTGGCGAAGGCTCATAGCCTTGATTTAATGGCGAAGGCACATAGCCTAAGTCTTGGTTCAACCGTAGTTGAATTTACTGGCGAAGGCGCATAGCCTCAATTTAATGGTGAAGGCGCATAGCCTGAGCCCCAGTTCAACTGTTGTTGAACTTTTTCAATTTTGATGGCGAAGGAGCATAGCCTGAGTCTTGGTGCAACCGTAGTTTAATTTACTGGCGAAGGCACATAGCCTTGATTTAATGGCGAAGGCGCGTAGCCTGAGTCCCAGTTCAACTGTTGTTGAACTTTGTCAATTTTGATGCTGAAGGCGCATAGCCTGAGTCAACCGTTGTTGAACTTTGTCAATTTTGATGGCGAAGGCGCATAGCCTTGATTTAATGGCGAAGGCCCGTAGCCTGAGTCCCAGTTCAACTGTTGTTGAACTTTATCAATTTTGATGGAGAAGGCGCATAGCATGAGTCATGGTTCAACCGTAGTTGAATTTACTGGTGAAGGCGCATAGCCTTGATTTAATAGCGAAGGCGCATAGCCTGAGTCTTGGTTCAACCGTAGTTGAACTTACTGGCGAAGGCGCATAGCTTTGATTTAATGGCGAAGGCTCATAGCATGAGTCCCAGTTCAACTATTGTTGAACTTTGTCAATTTTGATGGCGAAGGCGCATAGCCTGAGTCCCACGTTGTGGGTATTGAGTGCTGAAGCTCGATTTTGATTCGAGACCTTGAGCAGCTTATACGTTGTCTTCCCAATCGGGGTATGTAGGCTGTCTTGAGGCGACTCTCAGCTTGAGATATCTCCGTGCCGGAGCCCGTATCAGGGATGCGGGAGATGCCTTACAGAGATCCTCCCTTAGGAAGGGCTGCTTCTTCTTGTTTGCACTATCCGGGATCACAGAGAGAGAGAGGACTTGGATCTTGATTTGAGATCTTAGAGTTCCCCTTGTCCGATATGTCGCTTTAGCTTGTTTGAGCTGGGTTGTTTTTCTCCTTTTCCGGCGTTCCTTTCCTTTTGGTCTAGGGAAGAACTACGCGATTTTGCTAGGAAATCCCACAAACGGCGCCAAATTGTTTGCTCAAAAGTTATCATATACAATGGTGTTCCACTTTCCCGTCATAGGGGTATTATTGTGTCTTTTCTCCCTCTCCTGAATAGTGGCCAAGAAGAAGCCCCCTTTCTAGGGTTTCCTCTCTTGGTATTTATAGTTGTGTTCGTGAGCTGGCAATAAGTGGTCGTGACCACGTTGGAGTTTCGCCTTCATGATGGCAGGTGGGCCGTGGCCTTGTTGATCGAATCAGATAAGAGTTAAGTACCGTTAATTCTGAGTGGTGGTACCACTTCTTAATCATGAATTGACTTAAGACGGGATTAACTTCGTTAATTATCGTGAGGTCAGATTCTGACCTATACACTGAGTATACAAGATTTCTGTAAATGGAGATCTAACTAAATCATCCTGATACAGTAATTGAATTGCTGCCTCAAATTACTTTTTATGGTTACACAAGTTTTTTTTACTTTTATATTTTGATGATAATTAAAGATTCAGCAAAGAGGCACATCATCGAGTTCTGTGAGATTAATGCTGCAGTATTATTGGTCCTCCAATTTCCTTTTCTGCATCACCAACGATCTCTATTCTCTAGAAGCAAATGCAAAATATAAATTCAATGAGTTTTCAACGCATTGAATTTTTATCTTTGAAAATTATTCTACTTATAAAATTATTGGTTCAAAATTATATATAGTATTTGTCCACGTACATTTACAGTTTGTGTTGAAAATATTAAGTGGGCATTTGGACATAAGAAATGTAAATTTTCGGAATTTAAAGTGAAAATGATATTTAAAAACTAGAGCTGTATTTGGATATGAATAATGTGAAGTTGTTTTTGAATTTTTTTGAGTGAATTAAAGTTAAAATTTTGGAAAACGACTTTGTGGTATTTTTCAAATTTTGAAAAATTTCGAAATTTAACTTCAAGTGAAATTTAAAACTTTCAGTGCCAACCACTGATTCCGAAAAGATAAAAAGTTTCCACAAAAATTGAATTTTTTTATGACCAAACAGGCCTTTAAGTATATTTGAAACTAGTGAATTTTGTTGTATTCGCCTCTGCATGCATGCGTTCCCGATTCTTAGCTCCCGTTTGGACATAGATATTGGCTACTTTTTTCAAAAAAATTAAAAATATTATTTGTTCAAGGAATTATCTTAGTTTTTGAAAACATATTTGAATATAAATTTTGAAGTTCCAAAAACTAGTTTGGGCTAGTTTTTGGTTGAAATTTTTTCATCCACTCACAAAACTTCAACATTTTCTCAAGTAAAATGTGCTCCCATTTGGCCACAAAATTTGGGTTTTTTTTTTTTTTTTTCAGATTTCGTTTCCAAATATCTGTTTGATTATAGATTTTAACTATTTCTTGGCAGATTCTGAAAACAGAATATTCAAATCCTAAAACAACTCTATAGTAGTTTTTGAAGTTTTCTACCCATAAAACATTAAATTCTTTTCAAATAGAATGTATGTCCAAAACACAATTTCAACTTTTAAAAATTATTTTTCATCTCATCTTTAGAAACTCATGTTTTAAAGTTTCAATCAAATACATGTCCAAACGCTAACTGCTTGTTCAAATACAACTTCAACTTCCAAAAATTATTTTTCAATACAATTTCAAAACTCTCTTTTCAAGTTCAACTAAATCTCTGTCCAAACGCTAGCTTAGAATCCTCTGCTGGTACAATTTATGCATTTGTGCCTTCCAGTTCTGGTTTGAGCTTTCCCTGGCAGTAGCGGAGCAACGTGTACTCAAGAGGTATCAACCGACACATTCTTCGTCAGAAAATTATACTGTGTAGTTAGATAATCTTTTTAATAGGTATATATACTAGTACATATTAACACTCCTTGTCTTTTTCATGGGTTTATTTTTTTATATTTTAACCCTTTCCTTAGTGAAATTCCTGACTCCGCCATTATTCCCTTGTTATTTAACTCACACAGAGATAGAGAGAGAGAGAACTGTTTTATTGTTACACATTATCAGACAAGATATAGAGCCAGCTTTGTGAATCAAAATATCCAATTGCAGAAGATTTTACATACCTGTCTGCCGCTAGTTCATGATCATCTGGGCTATACTATTTGATTTTTTATCCAGCGAGACTAAGCTAGCGTTTGGCTATAGATCCTAAATTTATTTTGAAAAATTTAATTTGGATGAAGTTTGGTTTGAAGATGAAAATGTGTTTGGACATACGTTTTCAAAACATATTTTCTAACTTTATTTTGAAAAAACATGTATATAATTCCCAAGTTTTGGAATTTTGGCCCAAATTCAGCTCAATAGCTGATTTTGGAATTTGAAATTTTTGATTTGGGATCTGGCCAAAATATGAGCAAAATTTATGGCCAAACATAAGTTTTGAAAATAAAACTTAATTTTATTTGGCAAAACTTATGGCTAAACGGGGCTTAATTTTAAGCTAGACATATACAAAAGCCGGGCAACCTTTCTAGCAAAAGCATCATGCCCAAATGAGTATCTCAAGCTATGTCAAAGAGAATTTAAAACATTTTTTGAAGAGTGACATTGTGGAATACTCATTTGAGCAAGAGGCTTTCACAAGGAAGGGAATAATATTGCAAAATGATACTAATATTCTTCCTCTATGTGAAAGTATTACACATAGTACACCAATTTTTATAGTGAACTAGTTGTCTGCCAAAACTGCATGTGATATTGAGAGTTGGTTGCACGCACCAGCCTTACATAAAATTGATTTTTTTTTTCTTTTCCTTCATTTTAATTTATGTGGCTTATTGATTCGGAGTACGAGGGTAAAAATTCTTAATTTTGATAATGAAATTCGACATAAATTTTTCAAAAAATTAAAATAAAACTTTACATATCTGAAAAGTACATCCAATGTACTATAAAAAAAATAATTTATATTTTAAAATAATTATAAAATATTAAAGAAATCTGTGGTTGTCAAAGATGAACCCAGTTGACTCTTCAAATAGCAATGTAGACACATAAATTAAAACAGAGAGAGTAACTGTTACCAAATTTTTTGATAGAGGAAGATTATGGTAGGTTGAAGACTAGAATAGAACTAGATGAGCTATGATAATCGATCCTCAGTCGGAATGGTTGGGTTGTGTCAATTCAACTAGGCAAAATATATAATTGGACCCTTAAACTTGACTTTTTTTGTCACTTGGACACTTAAACATAGAGTTGTTCCTATTAGGCCCTTCAACTAAGCCACATCTGTGCCAATTAGACACTTTGTAGTAACATAATTGAGTGCGTAGGAAAAGACGCGTGAAAATGAGAAAAAGGTTATGAATTATTTTTTTTAATTATTATTATTATTATTATTATTATTATTATTATTATTATTATTATTATTATTATTATTATTATTATGACATTCTAATATATTATTCTAATTAAACGAACTTTTACCTTACATTCTATTTCTCTTCTTCTCCTCGTGAACCCATCATTTTTCCT
>MU688761.1:69370-96360 GCA_026770625.1 Nicotiana glauca | reverse complement strand
CTGTCTAGCCTCGTCACTACTTCGTCGGGGTTAGGCCAGGCACTTACCAGCACATGGGGTCGGTTGTGCTGATGCTACACTTCTGTGGTTTTTGCACAGATCACGGTACCGGAGCAGCTTTTGGACCACAACAGTAGTATATTGATCGGGAGCTGACTTCAGTCCAAGGACTTATGAGGTAGCCTAGCCGGCGTTCGCAGTCTGAAGTCCCTTTCCATATTTTCAGTTTGTTTTCATTGTACCGAGACAGACATTATGTATTTTCTATTCAAACTTGTTTGTAGCACTCTTTAGTGTTTCGTGAGATAGCGACTCCAGTCTTGGGTAGAGAAATAATTAAACTTTCATATTTTTTGGGTTTTCAGTTATTTATGTTATAAAAGACTTCAGCTTTTATTTAAATGACCTGTTATTATTATATTATTATTTTTGAGGTAAAATCAGGGAATGTAGAAAATGTCTGGCTTGCCTAGCTCCGACAGTAGGAGCTATCACGACTCCCGATTGTGGGAAATTCGGGTCGTGACACACGCCAAAATGGACGCATCAATATCAACATATAGACGGACAAATCCGCATCAACATATATACGGACAAATCCGCGTCACCATATAGACGGACAAATCCGCATCACCATATAGACGGACAAATCTGCATCAACATATAGACGGACAAATTCGCATCAACATATAGACGGACAAATCTGCATCAACATATAGACGGACAAATCCGCATCAACATATAGACGGACAAATCCGCATCAACATATAGACAGACAAATCCACATCAACATATAGATGGACAAATCCGCATCAAAATATAGATGGACAAATCCGCATTAACATATAGATGGACAAATCTGCATCAACATATAGACGGGCAAACTCACATCACCATATAGATGGAAAAATCCACATCAACATATTGACGGATACATATGCGAAGAGACCAACTTAAGGTGCAAAGGAATTTTAGCGTCCACCTTAAGATCGGAAAATTAAAGTTCCTTTTAAGGACAAACCCGTAAAGAGGCCAACTTAAGGTGAAAAGGGACTCATATGTCCACCTTAAGATTGAAAAGTTATATTTTCTTTTAATGACAAAGACACGAAGAGGCCAACTTAAGGTGCAAAGGGACTTATATGTCCACCTTAAGATTGGAAAGTTATAAAGCTTCAACTTGAAGACGACATCGACTTGAACACTTGGAAAACTTTGAAGATTTGGCGAACTTGAAGACTTCAACTTTGAGACTTAGAAGGCCTAAATATTTCAACTTGAAGATTGGCGAATTTGAAGACTTCAATTTATAGACCGACGGACTTGAAGACTTCAACTTAAAGACTTGGAGGGCATAAATATTTCAACTTGAAAATCGGTGAATTTGAAGACTTTAACTTGTAGACCAACAGACTTGAAGACTTAAACTTTGAGACTTGGAGGGCCTAAATATTTCAACTTGAAGATCAACGGATTTGAAGACTTCAACTTGAAGACCGACGGACTTGAAGACTGAAACTTGAAGACCGACAAACTCGAAGACTTCAACTTTGAGAATTGGAGGGCCTAAATATTTCAACTTGAAGATCAACGGATTTGAAGACTTCAACTTGAAGACCGACGAACTTGACGGTTTGAAACTTGAACTTTGAGACTTGGAGGGCCTAAATATTTCAACTTGAAGATTAGCGGATTTGAAGACTTCAACTTGAAGACCGACGAACTTGAAGGTTTGGCGAACCTGAAGACATAGAGAACCTCTGGACTTTAATGCAAATACTTGACATCCTCCTAAAATCGTCCCATAGAAGATATCAATTTACCATGGAGGGTTGCCCCCTTTAAATCAAATGAGGTCAAATTTTAGTAGGAGGATGGCATTTCAGCTTGATCTTACATTCCTTCCTACTTCATCCGAACAACAATTGGGGCAACATATATCTTTTGAACTTATGCGACTGAACTTAGAATAAAACTCTAAGCTGCCTACGTACCTCGGTAAAGAGGATCAAATCATACCGTAGTTACTAGGTAGATTTTTTTTACGTCCTAACTTTTGCCTAGGCCTCTTTCAAGATTTTCAACCTAGCGGACTTTTTTTTTTGGGGCCGTGCAAAGTTTATACTTTTGCGGGCCAGGAGTGTAGCAACATGAAATTTAGGCTCATGCATCAAGGAGCATGGCACTTCAAGGATAATACTTCTTCAAAAACTTGCCATTGATTGGGCCGATCCTCATACCATCTGCATCAACCAGCTTGTAAGCCCCACTTGAGTAAGCTTCTTGCACGACATATGGTCCATCCCATTTTGAAGTGAACATCCCTACAGGTTTATGGGAAGTAATTATGGGTCTTCCTATGGCAAGGACTTGATCTCCTACTTGAAAGGATCTGAGGCGAACTCTTTTATTGAAGGCGCGAGATAATCTAGCTTGATAACATTCAAGACTCTGTTGTGCTTCCAATCTCTTTTCATCTAGAGATTCTAACTCTGCTAACCGAAGTCGAGCATTTTCTTCATCAGTGATCCCTTCTTGAATAGCCAGTCGTAACGAAGGTATTTGACGCTCAAGTGGCAAGACGGCTTCGACTCCATAAATGAGTGAATAGGGAGTAGCCAGTTTTGGCGTGCGGTGAGTCGTCCTATATGCCCATAGAGCTTCTTCCATACGGTCATTCCAATCTTGTTTGGATTTGGAGACGACTTTCTTGAACAAGTTGCATAGAGTCTTGTTGAATGCCTCAGCTATACCATAGGCGACAACATTGTACATCGAAGAGTTACGTTGCTTGAAGCCAAAGAGATCGAAAATCTTGTTCATCAACCTATTATCGAATGGCTTTCCACTATCCATTATCATGTAACGAGGAATGCCAAAGCGATAAATAATGTTTACTCGAATGAAACTTGCAACATTTTCCTTCTTTACTTCCTTAAGAGCAACATCTTCAGCCCATTTTGAGAAGTAGTCAGTTGCAGCCAAGATGTATAGGTGTCCACTAGAGGACTTTGGCAGTGGTCCAACAACATCCAATCCCCAAACGTCAAATATCCAGGATGCAACAGTCGGGTGCAATACGTCAGGAGGTTGATGAATAAAATTCGCATGGAATCGACAAGCGTTTCATCTTCGAGCGTAGTCCAAGCAATCTTTTACCATCGTTGGCTAATAATATCCCATCCTTTTTATATGGAAGTGCAGCTTTGGTCCAGACTGGTGTGACCCACATACCCCAGAATGCGCTTCTTGCAAAGCTTGGAGTGCTTCATCTTCCCCTAAGCATCGCAAGAGTACTCCCTCGAATGATCTTCTGTATAGGGTATCTTTGTAGTAAAGGAAGCGAGGTGCACGACGACGGATTTCAGTCCTTCTCCTCGAATTTTCTAGAAGTATCCCATAGCATAAGTAGTCGATGAAAGTTTGTGGCCATTCTTTTTTTTCAACTTCAGAAATAGCAACAAGATGCTTGAGTTCATTTTCTTCACCTTCAACCTCATTTGGCGGCGATACTACCCATTTTTGGCAGACAGTAACTTGTGCTTGGTCAGGCAGGGCTAATGATGAAGCTAGAGCATCTAAAGCATCAGCCTTCTTATTTTCTTTCCTTGGCACATGCTGAATAGTCACATCACCAAGCCATCCCATCAACTTTTTAGCGTAATCATAATATGGGCGTAGTTCAGGATTCTTAACCTCGTAACTACCCAAAAGTCGATTGACCACTAATTGGGAGTCACCAAAGACTTGCAATTGTAATTGCTTCATATCAACGGCCATTTCAAGCCCGAGTATTAAGGCTTGATACTCAGCAACATTGTTGGAACAGAGTTGTGTCAAGGTGAAGGAGTAGGGCAAAACTTCTCTTTGGGGGTGACAAATACAACGCCAGCCCCAGCTCCCCCACGATGCACAACACCATCAAAGTACATCTTCCATGGAGGTTGAACTTCAATGACCATTGCGTCCTCATTAGGTAGTTCATCAGTTAGCTCCCAGTCATCAGGTATCGGATGATCTGCCAAGAAGTCTGCTAATGCTTGTCCCTTTATAGCCTTTTGAGGGATGCACAAAATCTCGAATTGTTGAAATTGGAGGTACTATCTCGCTAGTCGATCACTAAGAACAGGTTTTGATATCACGAACTTGATGTGATTTGCTTTAGAAACAAGACGGACAACATGAGCTTGAAAGTAGTGCTTCAACTTTTGAATTGAGAAAACTAGCGCCAAACACAACTTTTCAATTGGCGAATAGTTTAACTTGTTAAGTGTCATCATCCTGCTCAAGTAGTAAAGAGAGTTTTCTTTCCCCTCACTATTTTCTTGGGCCAATAGTGCTCCAACAGACCTTTCCTGTGCCGCAATGTATAGTATCAATGGCTTCCCAAGTATAGGAGCTGCTAATACTAGAGGCTTTATCAAGTAGGTTTTGATACTTTCAAAGGCATTTCTACAAGCTTGGTCCCACTTGAAAGGAATGCCTTTCTTCATGAGATGACTAAATGGTTGGCACCTCCCAGCCAGGTTTGATATGAATCTTCTAAAGTATGCTAGCTTTATTTGCAGACTTTTCAATTCATGGATATCTCTAGGCTTAGGCATTTTCAAAATGGCATCCACTTTGGCTTGATCAATTTCAATCCCTCGATGTTAGACAATGAAACCAAGGAACTTTCTAGAAGTAACTCCAACGGCACATTTTAACGGATTCATCCTAAGTTGGTACCTCCGAAGCAATTCAAATACCATCCTTAAGTCTTTCATGTGGTCACCCTTCTTTCTTGATTTCACCACCAAGTCGTCAACATAGCATTCGACATTCTTGTGGAGAAAATCGTCAAAAATATTCTGCATAGCCCTTTGGTAAGTAGCACCAGCATTCTTCAAGCCAAAAGACATTACCTTGTAGCAATAAATACCCTTAGGAGTGCGAAATGACATAAGCTCTTCATCTTTTGGTGCCATGTGAATTTGGTTATAGCCCGACAAACCGTCTATGAAAGACATTGCCTCGTAACAAGTTGTAGCATCGATCATCAGCTCTGGAATAGGAAGCGGGAATTCATCTTTGGGACACACATTATTGAGGTCTCTGAAGGTAACACATACTCGAATCTGGCCATTCTTCTTCCTTACAGGGACAATACTTGAAACCTATGTTGGGTATTTAACTTCCATAATAAATCCAGCTTCAATGAGTTTGTTAACTTCAGTTTAAATTAGGGGAACCAAGTCCGGCCTAAAGCGCCTTTGAGCTTGCTTAACAGGGCGAACACCATTTTTGAATGCAAGGTGATGGACTGCTA
This sequence comes from Nicotiana glauca, assembly GCA_026770625.1. Taxonomy (NCBI): domain Eukaryota; kingdom Viridiplantae; phylum Streptophyta; class Magnoliopsida; order Solanales; family Solanaceae; genus Nicotiana; species Nicotiana glauca. Next base: position 91,052 of record MU688761.1, on the reverse strand, counting down.
CTTTTGGGTCCAAGCCAATCATCTCTTTGTAACTCCAAGTGAAGACGCCCCTGAACTCCTTGAGTAACTCAATATAAGTGATTTCTTCATCAACTTCTAGTAAAACACTTAGGTAGGTCGGTCTTGGTTCTTCATCAGTGCCAAGGTTAACTTCTTTTAAGGCATCAATCATTGACTTCACCCCTTCTTCAAGTTCTGGAGGAGCATCATTTGCATCTTTGTATTCTTGAGGGTCCCCATCATTGAAGGATATGCGATAACATGGTGAAATATCGTCCAATTTCTTGTCATCCTCTATTAGAGATAAAACACCATTCTCGCCTTGTGCAGTAACATGATATGAAGAACCCACACTTTCTTCGATTTCATCACGTTTTTTAGTGTAGAACACAGCGTATGGCTTCACCTTCAGTACTTCATCACACGAAACCATGACTTTTGTTTGTCGCTTTATTCTAGAAGGAACAAAACTTTGGAAATCTTTAGAGATCTTGTGAATTTTGGGTGAAGCGGGTGTTCTTGTATTTTGATAATTTCTCTGGAACTTATTCCCATTCTTTAATGGACCCAATCTCTCAAATACAAAAGTTCTCACTTTTGATTTTCCAAGCCGATCAAAGATAGAAGGCCTGTTAGAAGCGGTAGATTCGTCTTCTACACATATATAATTGCTACTTGCCCTTTTTATTGAGATGCACATTGGTGACGGTTGCTTGTATCCCAGACCTTCACGTGGTTTCCTTGCAGCTTCTGTTGAGAGCTTCCCTAACTTTGATGGCTCATTGGGATTGTATCCAGATTTTGCAAATAGCTTCTAAGCGTTAGTATCAAAACCTTCATCTGTTCGCTTTGTGGGGAGTGCCACATTCTGCAAACGATTTTGGGCTACAAACCCTGCAAGTGGCTTTAAGAACAAGTTTACTACCTCAATTCGTTTTACCAGAAGAGTTAATTCCCTTAGCGTCTTGGTTTGGAGATTATATGATTCGCCTTTGTCTTTCTTCCTTTTAGGGACATATTGGAGCGCGAGACTTACTTTCTTTCCATAAGACTTAATACCCCTCTTTATGAGATTTATTCATGTTGGGGGGTACCTCCTCAATAACAGCTTTGGCTTTACCAATAGTCACCTTGGCTCTTTTGGTTATGGGTTCTTCATTCTTGTTTTTCATACCATCATCAACTTTCAGCTCCTTCACAATGCATTCTTCAAGTAAAACTTTGCATCGATGAAGTGTGACTCAGCCTCGGTGAATGGCTCATCATCAGCAACTACCGTCCTCTCGACTTCATCCTCGTAGTATTTTAAACATTGATGGTAGGTAGATGGAACTACTTTATTCTCATGTATCCAAGGACTCCCAAGCAAAACATTGTATGAAGTCTTTACGTCGATCACATGCAGTCATGCACTTGATTGCATATCTTCAATAGTGATTCCCATCCTGATCGCGCCTATGGCTCTTTGCCCCCTTGGTTGAATCCTTGGATCATCACACAAATTTCTGAGAGTTTGTTCATGGGAATACCAAGTTCTTTCACAGCATGGATTGGCAAAATGTTCACTGAGGATCCTCCATCAACCAAAATCGGATTTACCCTTTTATCGCGTATATATCTAACCAGGTACAATGGGCGGTTATGACGAGTGTCACCTAGCAAAAGATCATCATTTGTGAATGTGACCTTTTCCTCACAAGCATTAACTTCTTGAGGAGTGGAATCGATGGGCTTTTTCGAAGATGGTGCCAACGGTTGGTCATCACTCTTTTCTTCCCATTTGTCAGCATGGCAACAAGAGGCATCAATGCCCTCATAGGAAATCTTCGTGCGGAACCAACTTGGTAAAAACTCCTCCAAGGTCACTGGATTTCGTGGCTTTTAAGAATGGTGCATCTCTACTTTTGCTTTCTTCAAACGCCTAACTGGATTCTTTTTCGTTGGTCTTTTTACCATCATCTTCCTTATTGGTTGTACCACTGATTCTTTTCCTTGGCTCCTTTTGTGGCGCCTATGACGAGTCACCAACATCCAACCTTCATCATCATCAGATTGGTTGACTTTAGCTTTGTCTCTCTCCAGTAATTCTTCATTTTTGTTTTCTTTAAAACCACATAATTCATCCGGACTAAATGAGCCAAAGGTGATAGAGACTTGGTTTGTGCTTGCTTTCTCATCTTCAAGCACGATCTTCTTTTCACGAGCCAAGTCCATGACTTTATCCTTGAAAACAAAGCACTTCTCTGGATGGTGGCTTACAAGTCGGTGATATTTGCAGTAGTTTGGGTCATTTGTTTTCCCAGCTTCATTTGGTCACTTCATCTCCGGAAGCTCAATGAGATTTAACTCGAGGAGTTCTTCGAAAATAGCTGGCATATCAGAATCCAGGAATGGGTACTCTTTCTCCTGCATTTCTTTTAGAGTCAAATTTCCACTTGGCTTGTCTTGAAAAGAAGTGGATTTCATACTCTGCTTCTTGCTCATCTTAATCTTGAACTTCATAGGTAACGTATTGACATTCATAGCTTCTTTGCTTTCAGACATGGGTATGAACTTGCCCCACTTCCTGACTTCTTGCTTGTCATTCACTTTAAGTTCATAGATGGGCAGCCTTTCATTTCCAGCGGAGGCCATGCTCAATTCCATGTCATGGGCACGAGTTGCAAGTTCTTCAAATGTGCCAGGCTTGATATCTTGCAAGATGTAGTGCAATCCCCAATGCATGCCTTGGATGAACATCTCTATGCCTGAAGCTTCACTAAGCCTGTCTTTGCAGTTGAGGCTTGCATTCCTCCAACGATTGATAAAGTCGATAACTGGTTCTCCCTTTTGTTGACGAGTATTTGTAAGTTCTATCATACTCACAGTACGTCTCGTACTATAAAAGCGATTGAGGAACTCTAGCTCTAGTTGGTCTCAACTATCGATAGATCCAGCCTCGAGGTCTGTGTACCAGTCAAAAGCATTTCCTTTTAGCGAGCGAACAAACTTCTTGATAAGGTAATCTCTATAAGTCCCGGCATTATTGCATGTCTCAACAAAGTGCGCCACATGTTGATTTGGGTTACCTTTACCATCAAACTGTTGAAACTTTGGAGGTTGATAGCCAACAGGCATCTTCAACATATCGACCCTTGCAGTGTACGGCTTTGCATATGTAAGGGAGGATTTGGCAGCAACTTCATATTTGTTCTTAATGGTTCCTTCAATGAAATCCTTCGGTTGATCGATTGGAATCATCCCTTCAGATGAGACAGGGATAGCCTTAGTGGATATTGCTTGCCTTGGAGGAAAGTCACTCTCTAGAACTTCTGGGAGCTTGCCGGGTGCATGGGTGGATTCTTCTTCCATCAAGATTCCCACCCTTTCTGTTAGCTTATCGATTCTAGCCTCTTGGTTTTGCATGCATTTGGTCAAGCCAATGATTGCTTCCGTCAAGTTTTCCAACTGCTCCTTCACGGATGAAGTATTTGTCACCATAGCTTGCATGATTGTCTTGGACGACGGAGAGTAGCATGGATTTTCACATAGATTGATCCTTGATCGGCTCACTATATGGTGTAAGTGGGGAGGATATATTACTTGAAGTATCATCATCTTCCTTCATAGCAGAGTGCTTGGATCTGGAGAAGTCAAGCAGAGCAAGAGTCTTCTTGATCTTTTCAGCAACATCGCTTCCTCCTTCAGATGCATTTTTGAAAGATCTTGCTCCTTTTGAGGATGAAGATCCAAAAAAAAGGGTTGACGCAGATAACACTTGGGGTGCTTGTTGTCCTAAAGAGCTCGCTTTGCTCCTCGTAACTAGTCCGAAGCTTCCAAAGGTAACATCGAGGATGCTTTCCACATCAGCATAGAACCTGGAGTTAGCAGCCTTGGTGGAAGTTGAACCGTAGTTGATTTTCTTTGAAGCCATTTCAATGTTCTTGGTATTTGTTGAATGAAAAGTTGAGATGAGAGGTAGAGATTGTCCCATTAGGAGTGCCAGAATTTGTAGACAATAAATTGCGTCGAGAAAATAAAATCAAGACCGAAAATATCGCAACAATCGTAGTATTTGATTTTGAATATTTGAATGTTACAATCTCTATGATTCATCTGATTCTACTTTTCTAGTACAAATTCAAGGTCCTTTGAGCTTGATCTTGAATTTGAATTTGATTTATTCGTCGCGAACACTCTGATTGTTGCCACGAATTTTATCATGAACAAGTAACTTTGATCTTGAACACCTTGTGTTTGATTTGACTTCGTTCTTGATCTTGAATACTTGAATCGCTCTTTGTTCTTGAGCTTAAATACTTGATTTGTTCTTTGTTCTGGCACTTGAACTTGATTTCTTGAACTTGAACTTGATTGCTTGAACTTGAACTTAATTGCTTGAACTTGAACTTAATTGCTTGAAGCTTGAAACTTGTGGAGGAATTTGCAGTATTTGATCCACGAGCTCTTTCTTGCTTCTTGTTATAACTTTTGGTGTCTTTTCTGAGTTATAAAGACACATATTTATAGTTGTGGAAGGGAGGAGTCATGATAAGAACAAACTTTTTCCGACCAATCAAATTGAACTGTGACATGGCCGCATTTGATTGGCCAGAACATGTCACTTGCACACGTGGCACGATTTCATTGGCCTTTCAGTATGACTAGGCATGCCTTGTCATTTTGATACATGGCATGATCCTATTGGCTCTTTCGCTTGACTTGGCGTGCCACGTCATTTGGCACGTGGCACCAAACTGGGCCTCTAGGAAGATGTCATCTTGGGCTTAATGAAGTGGGCTCATTACTTTAGCCCAACTAAATGGGCTAGCCCAATGGATTAAGACTTATTTATTTAATCCATATATATTGGACTTATATAATTAATTCATTTATATATTGGCCCATAATATTTATTTGGACCAATATATCTTGAATTTAAAATATAGTCCAAATTATTTTATGAATTTAATTTTAATAAAATTCATATGCCTACATAACCTTTTGGGTTCACTACCCAATTACTCAACGGATCTAAAACTTTAGCTACATCTTTTCTTATTTTTATTTCTTTTGTTTTATTTTTCTACTGTCACGATCCGGAATTCCAACCTCGGAGTCGTGATAGTGCCTAACATTTCATTTGCTAGGCAAACCAACGTTAGCTATTTATTTAACAATTTTAACAATTTAAAATAGAACATAAATAATATCCTTATACTCCGCATAAAATAACCAAACCACACAACAAATTCACAAATGCTAATGTCACAACAACACGACATATCAACTCGTAACATAAGTAACCATAGGCCACAACATTTCCAAAGATCCAACAATATCGATATTTCCACAACAAATAGCCCACAGCTCAAACACAACATGTATAGAATCTCAATAACAACAAAATGAACGGGAAAGTAATTCGACAAGGAAAAGCACCCCCTTTAAACACAACTTCAATTAAAATAGATTAATGACTTCCGACAACCTCCATTTCAATTAATTGTTTAAGGATAAACTCGATAGTGAAGGTATTTTCATGAAATGGCAAATTTTGACTCCTAATGTATGAATTAGGCTAACACTGGAAGAGATGGCACGAACTAGTACTGCGTCTAAATGCATGAGAATAACCCGACAACAAAAAAGATATCATGTACAACAATTTCAACTAATAGTAACTTAACAATAAAAGAAATCATAGAATGATAAAAGTGATAACAACTTCAAATAAAGCATGTAAGAGCAAACTCGACAAGTATAGAATGTGACATATAACGACAACTTCAAATAAAGCATGTGATAGTAGAAAAGATGAATAAAGATATAACATGTGTTAACAATTCTAAATAAGTACATGTAAGAAGCTTAAGAGTCTAAACCGGTCAATTTTTATATATAGCTCGGGTACGTACTCGTCACCTCACATACACAGCTTTCACTCTGACACAAATAGTACAATTGACTCAAGTCCTAGTTTCCCCCACACAAAGTTAGGAAAGATACTTACCTCAAAAAGGCTAAACCTATACTCTAAAATTGACCTTCTCATGTGAAACAACCTTCGGACTGCTCAAATCTAGCCAAAATAATTTAACATCATTAATAGAAACCATAAGAAACAATTCTGGATAATAAAACTTCGATCTTTAACGAAAACTAAAAATCAACCCAAAGGTCAACCCTGAGCCCGCACCTTGGAACTTGACAAAATCCACAAAATCCAAACACTCATTCGGATGCGAGTTCAATCATACATAAATTATCCAATTTCGACATCAAATCGGCTTTCAAATCCTTATTTTTTGAAAGTTTATTAAAAAATTCTCATTTTCTCTCATCCAAATCACTAATTTAATGTTAAAAACAAAGATGGAATCATGAAATCAAATCCTAAAGAACATTTAACCCAATCCAAGATGTGAAAATCTACTCCAAAATCGCCCAAATTTGAGCTATTTAACTCAAAAAGTGATAAAATATCAAAGCCCTCAAAATAGAGTCCTTATATTCTGCCCAGGTAATTCTCTTACGCGGTCGTGGAAATTTCTTCCCGGTCACGATGAACAAAAATATAAGATGCCAAAAATCCCTTCGCGAACGAGACTTATACATTTGCACCACACTTTGCGAACACGGTGCAACCCACGGGAACGCGGACAACAAATCCCGATGCCCCTTCTAGTTCTATCTCTATGCAAACGTGGAAGACACATCGCGTACGCGGACCACAACCAACTGGACCTTCACGATAGCGATCGCATGCACTCAGTCACGACAGAGACGAACAAAAATGCTGAGCTCCCAGAATCACTTCGCGGTCGCAACTTCATCTTCGTGATCGCGAAGAGCAACAATCACAACAGAAAGCAGCAACTTTAAAGCATGAAGAAATGACTCCTAGCCCATCCGAAACATACCTGAGGCTCCCGGGACACCATCAGAACGAACAAACAAGTTTTGTAACATACACGAATCTGCTCGAGGCCTCAAATCACATCAAAACGATAAATCAAATTTCAAATCGAACTTAATGAACTTATGAACTTTCAACTTCTACAACTCACGCCGAATCATATCAAATTAATCTGGAATAACCTTAAATTTTATATGCAAGTCCAAATAACATAAAAAAACTATTCCAACTATCAAAATTACAATCCGAGCCCGATATCCACAAAGTCAACTCCCGATCAAACCTCTCAACCTTCCAAACCTTCAACTTTTAATTTTTTTCCAAAATGCATCAAATCAACCTATGTACCTCCAAATCCAAATCCAGACACATGCCTAAGTCCAAAATCACCATACGAAGCTATTGGAATCATCAAAACACCATTCCAGAGTCGTCTATATAAAACTCAAACTCCGATCATCTCTTTTTACTTTAGCTTCTAAAATAAGAATTGTTCTTCCAGATTAATCCTAAATCATCCAAAAACCAAGCTCGACCACACACGCAAGTCATAATATATAATACGAAGTTGCTCGAGACCTTAAGCCACCAAATGGGATGCTAATTCTCAAAATGACCGATCGGGTCATTACATTCTCTCCCTCTTAAATAGATGTTCGTCCTCGAACGTGCCAAGACCAAAAACATCAAATCACTGAATGTACTCATCATACATATACTTGCCCCAATCCACATAAGCCTGGCAACACTATCTCAACTTAAGATTATTCCTCCCGCCTACACTGATAAACCTTAGAACTAAATTTTTCATCATCCGATAATTTCCCAAGGACCCAAACCCACATCAACACACGGTATCAGCCTCAACCAGCTACAACAATCCATGCCTACACCCATAAGGTACAACCACACGACGTAACACATCACACATATGCCTATAACAACATCTCTGACCACCGTAGCTGCACATAATCAAATCCAACATCGACAATTAATCTCATATCAGCTAGAACCATGTCCCAAACCTTCACACACTGACAAAGATGCAAGTACAAATGAAGATCCCATGACCATCCACTCAAATCAACAAGTCACATATAACGCCACCTGGGCACACACCTCGCAAGCCAAAACCCAATAAGCACAACGCGAATATGACTAAATATGTAAAGAGAAACACATGAGATAATTATCAATCAAGCCCGACAAGCACAACTCCCTATAAGTATCATACTATGAATCAATTCCACAAGGTAGAGTCAAAACATACAAAATAATCACACGGACCTCTTTCTAATACAACTCCACCGTGACACGTAGCTCGGTCCAAACATATCAAATCATACAAAAACGTGGGTCTCACCCTCAACTTGAATCACAAGTAGAATACACCTCACACCAACCGAAAACTTCCACTAACTCAATTCTACAAAAACAAAACCACAACACGTAACGGACTTCCCATACCGATTGAGCACCTAAATCATAAATTGTAGCCAAACCATCCAGAAATCACATCAAAATGTACCTAATGAGTAACAAAAATTTACTTCTAGTCTCATAGCACTCAATAGTGAATGAAACAAAAGGATAGACACGTGCTACCACTATAAAATCTCCCAACAGGGGTAAGCACATAAGGAGACTCAAAATTACGAAACTAACCCATATGTGAAGCAAGATAGGAGGACTGACCCTAATAAGCAGGAGCAAATCAAAATAAGAATGATGCTCCTCTATAAGAATCGAAACCATACCTGTAACGACATGATCTAGTGCAACAGCCTCTGCCATACAATGGAAAACATATCAACGGGCTGGGCCTCCCCCTCTAGGGCACCCTTTACCCACCTGTCCTCCACCCTTAGCTTGCTATGTGGGTGGAGTAGCTAATGGAATGGATCACATAGCTTGAGTGCTTTGATGAAATTTGCCTCTCCCAAGTCTTGGACAATCTCTCATGATGTGCCTGGTATCACCACACTCATAACAACCCCTCTGCGGGCGTCTGTGCTAGTACTAAGTCTGTGCAGGATAACTGGAATAACTGTTGTAGGAACCCCGTGCCGGTGGTGCACTAAAAGATGACTGCCTCACATAAGTACCCTGACTAACTAGACAACCACGAGTAGTCTGAAGTGTGGACTCTACTGGCCAACTACCCCGAGCCTCTGCCATGAAGGGTCATAGTTGAAGAGTAAAATCCACTGAACCCTCTAGAACCTTGAGACCTCTTGGTCTCCTTATCCTCCATCTCCTCACCCCGAATATGCTCTAACATCCCGGCAATCTTCACCACCTACTAAAATGGAGTATCAGTCTGCCACTCCTAAGCCATGTTGAATCTAAGATCATAACTGAGCCCCTCAATGAATCTGTGAACTCACTCTCTAACTATAGGAACCAAAGTAGGTGCATGATGAGATAACTCACTGAACCTGGTGAGATACTATGACACTGTCATTGTGCCATGATGCAGTTTCTCAAACTCTATACGCCATATATCTCGGAGGGTTTGCGGAACAAACTCCCTAAAAAATACCTCTAAAAATTGAGCCCAAATAGATATTGCTTCATCGGCTTGTCTACCCTCCTCATAAACTTGCTACCACTGATACGCTGTTCTCGAAAGCTAAAATGTAGTAAAAGTAAATCTTCTCACCTCCATAATACCCATGGTGCGGAGAATACGATGATATTTCTCTAGAAATCCATGTGTATCCTCGATAGTTGTACCATTGTAAGTGTATGGATTATACCTCTTGAACCTCTCAAGCCTCTTCTATTCCTCCTCTGATGCCTCTGGCCTGACCTTAGGCTGAACCGGAATAATAGGTTGTACCGGTACCACACGCGGAACTTGAGCAATATGAGCCTGTTGCTCAGGAGTACGGGCGGTGGGAGTCTGAGCTCCTACCCCAATCTGCGAAGTAGTTGGTGCAATGAAGATCAATCCTGACTGAGCTAATGTAACAAAGATGCTCAGGAACTACGTTAAAGTCTCTTGAAGTCCAGGGGTAACAACAGGTACCTCTGGTACTTGTCCCCCAACCAGAGCCACTGGCAGCTCCTCAACTACTACTCTAACATGTGCTCTAGCTGTAGCGCGGGTGTCTGTTCAGTTGATCCAGTCGCACGTGTCCTCACTATCTATAAGTGAATAAAGATACAAAGGATCAAACTTCAAAATCAACAAATTCGCACGACAAGAATGAAAGAAGTGGAATTTTTTGATAGTTCCATAGCCTCTCGAAGATAAGTATAGATGTCTCCATACCGATCCGCAAGACTTTACTCAACTTGCTCGTGACTCGTAGAATGTATGAACCTAAAGCTCTAATACCAATTTATCACGACCCCAAACTTCCTCCATAGATGTCGTGATGGCACCTAATCTCTAAGAGTAGGTAAGCCGATTACTAACAATGATTAAGCCAGTTTTAACAATGGTAATTTGAAATAGAGTTTAATATAAATGCCGAAACAAAAGCAGAATATACCTACGCGCCAATAATCATAACAACCTCTAAAAATTTGGTAAAACAAAGTCACGAACTCTAGTTAAGTACATGGAAAGATCTCAAAGATCGAAATACAATCTCTTTCAATTGACAAGCTGACATTACAATACAAGGAAAGGACTCCAAGGGACTGCGACGACCAAGAAGCTCTACCTTGCATCCTCGCGATCAACAAAATAACTCTGCCTGAGTTCGATATCTCCAATACCTGGCTCTGCACATTTTATGTAATTTTAGTACACCACGATCGGTACCAGTAAGTATCAAGACTAACCTCGGTGGAGTAGTGACAAGGTATAAGTCAAGACACTCACAAGACAAAATAACCTGTATAGTATAGAAGTATAAATCTAATAATGGAAAGCATAAATCAGTAGATGGCAACAAGAATCAACAAGTAATATAAACGGTAAAGCAATAAGAACACCGTGAAATATCATTAAAACCAAATAAGGAACATAAAGGACGAACAATTAATCCAACCGTTCTAAAACAAGTTTCGTAGTGAAATTTCCAAGATGCTTCATCTCATAGTCACAAGTCACGAGTCTCAACATACGATAATATGCTCATGACACCTTTTCCCCACATGTCAAATCACAACCTCACGAACAACTCACATACCAATATCTCAATCGCCCGGTATGATCACATGCACACATTCACATTTCGCCTGGTATGGTCATAGGCTCACAATCACAATTCATCTAGCATGATCACAGGCTCAAAATCACAATCTGCCTGGCATGGTCATAGTCTCACAATCATAATCCGCCCAGCATAGTCATAAGTTCACAATCACAATCCGCCCGGCTTGGTCACAGGCTTACAATCACAATTTTCCCAGCATGGTCCCGGGCTCACAATCACATGGAAACATATAATACAAGAACATATGGGGATGATCAATAAATGTCAAGTTTCATACTCCTGAGCTAGTATCGCTGGCATGCTACGATGTATGCTTATACGAGTGTACTACTGCAGCCCAGGTCAACAAGTAATATCAAAGACATCGAGTATCTTATTAAAGCACTACAATAAGTCACGTAAGGTGTATGACACACACAAGGAAAAGCACACCATCATAGGAAAATTACCAACACGATATCCCCAAGCCATCACACATCATCCCTGATATTGCCACCCTTATCTCTCTAATAGCCACCTGTATCACTCCGTATAATAGCCTCTCTTATCAACAACAGTGAGATGTGACCCTTATACCCTGCTTAACAACAAGGTGAAATTCCACCCTTATACTCTGCATAAAAACAACCAAACCACACAACAAATTCACGGACTAGGTGAGTTGTATTATTCGAGGTGGCCATAGCTAGTATAGTCCCTTCCAGTATGTTATATTTACTTCATGTCCACTGTCTTCTGGACGGGTGATGTATTTCATTTCTTTATCAATAGATGCTCATGCACTTGTGACACTGGGTTCTGGGATGGTTTTTGAAAGATTTGTACTAATTGCTTAAGCATCACAATAATACGACATATCAGCTCGTAACACAAGTGCCTAAAGGCAACAACCTTTCCAAAGATAAAAAAAAATATCGATATTTCCACAACAAATAGCCCACGGCTCAGACACAATGTATAGAATCTCAATAACAACAAAATGAACGGGAAAGTAACTCGACAAGGAAAAGCACCCCCTTTAAACACAACTTCAATTAAAATAGATTAATGTCTTCCGACAACCTCAATTCCAATTAATTGTTTAAGGATAAACTCGATAGTGAAGGTATTTTCATCAATTTTCACTCCTAGAGTATGAATTAGACTAACAATAAAAGAGATTGCACGAACTAGTATTACGTCTAAATGCATGAGAATAACCTGGCAACAAAAAGGATATCACGTACAACAATTTCAACCAAGAGTAACTTAACAATAAAATAAATTACATAATGATAAACGTGATAACAACTTCAAATAGAGTATATAAGAGTAAACTCGACAAGTAAAGAATGTGACATGTAACGACAACTTCAACTAAGCATGTGATAGTAGACATGGCGAATTAAAGATATAACATATGCTAACAATTCCATGTAGGTACATGTAAGAAGCCTAACAACTTGTTTAGATGGTTGTTACCCTCGTTTTATAATGTATTGTATCGTGTTATATTTTATTGTATCGTATCGTTTTATAAATACATCGTTTGGATAGATTGTATTGTTTATTATTGTTAAATAATATTTTGTTGTTTGGTTTGACAATAATGTACTGTACTGTAACTAATAAGTTTACTAAAATACCCTCCATTTTTTATATTAAATTTATCAAGAATTACACATAAAAATAATTTAAGAAAACCCCTTTCTACTAATTTATCGCCAAATATGTCTTATAAATACATTAAGAAATTACATTCATGCAAATTCTAACAAAACTAGCAATTTTAAGTTGGAGTTGGAAGCGGCAGATGTTTCAAAAAAAAGGAACGAAGACAAAGTAGGTTATTGGTGAGAAATTAGAAGTTAAAATAAAGAAAAGGTAAAGGGTAAAATAGAATTATGCAGTAATAAGTTAGGTCATAATTGGAAAGAAAAATAGGAAACAATCCACCACACCAAACCAGTGTTTAAAAAAATGAGACTTTTCATTGTTACGGAATAATGGATTTAACAATACAATAAAACCAATTTTAGTGAAACAATTGTAGCGTCCCCTTTTTTACCTCCCTCGCAGGGAGAGGAGTCCGGGTTTCGACATTTCATTGTGGTAATAACTCATTTCCTTTTGGGAATTGGGTATTTGAAGAGTCGCCACCTAACGGATTATGGTGTGTTAGGCACTTAGAGCGGTTAGCTCTTAGATTGGTTTGCATTACCAGAGATTAGGGTAAGGGCTCGAAATAACCTCGAGCGGAAGGTGTTAGGCACCCCTCTTAGTCCACAACTGTGGGTCCCGTCCGAACTTATACTCACAAATTAGTCCATTAACAAAATAAACAGTTGAAGCAAATAATTGCAAACAGAGCATATTGGGCATTGTATAACTCAAATAATAAAAATAATAATTTAAACAAGTTGTGTGCATAAAAAGGAACGGAAAGCTTCAAGTAAAGAGAATTTGGGGAGAGGGAGGTCCTAGGTTGGTTAGCCTATAGGATCACCCCACACAATGTTCGATAAACACTCCTCGATGAGGGGCTACACGTGACATTAGTGCGTAGTCATCATATCCCATATCTACCCTTCCCATCCCCTTAGTAGTCATGCAAAGCGAGTGTTTGGTCAGCGATCTCTATTGCGTGCTACTACTCGTCCCTTCTTAATGGTCCTGGAGGGATTTAGGACCTTTACCTATATGTGGTTCTAGACAGACCCCTAAGGTTTTAAAGGTGAAAATTCTAAGGCGACAGGCAAAGCAATTAGGACTTTTAGCACATAAGATAAAAAGGAGCAATTAGAGGCTCAAAGTTTCCTCCTCAAATAAGGCACATAAACAGCACGACTCAAGCACAATTAAAGGCTTTTGTTAAACAGTATCATGAGGCAGGATATCTAGATGAATATGTAGAAGATAAGCAATTTATTTTATAAACTCAGGAGTAATGACCCCAACAGTTGCCTATTAGTTTTTAAAATCATGTTAGGATCAGAAAAAAAAAATTAAGTCACAGAAACAGTTTCGGAGTTGCAGTTTTGGAAACGCCATAAAGGCTTGCCTATACGCGGAGTACCAACAATTACATTTTATAGTAAAATAAGGCAGATTTTAAAACACTATGGGCATGCTATCTAATAACAAGTTAAGGCAGTTTTGAAAGACTTATTTCAGGAAATATAAACTACTTAATTAAACCAATTCAAAAGTGAACTAAACAATAACCGGATTGAGTTATTTAAACTAAACTTAGGCAAGATCCATAGGCAGGATTTGGTAGTGTTCCGTATAGGCATGACGTCTAGGTTTAATACTGACTTTAAAGACTTGCAAGCATGGAAACATACATAAACACTTGCTATAACAGAATCTGGGTTAAATTACATCCTATAGGCATGTAATCTACTTGTTAGGCTGATTTTAAGACTTGCAAACATGAAAACATACATAAACACTTATCATAATAAGATCTGGATTAAATCCTATAGGCATGATTTCTAACATGATGAGACAAACATGACACGATGTAAAAAAAATCATATAGGCATGTTTTCTATTTTGTGAGGCAACCAGATTAAAATGTAAAGTCCTATAGGCATGGTTTCTACCTGTATTACCCCCACAAACATGTAACTACCCACCCCTTTTTACTAATTACCCCAATATTCGTTTATAAATTATTATAGACCATATGAGTGAATTACATAAATAAATAAGAAAAGAAGAAGTTATTATATAGGGAGCCTTCAATTAGGCCCAGATTTCTAAAGCCTCCAATAGCCTCAAATGCCCAAATTCCATAGACAATGTCATACTCCAGGTGCATCAAAGTTCCCTATCTCGAGGATCCCGGGTAGTGCTTACACATAGACTTGGTAACCAAATGAATAAGTGTAGTGTGGAAGGGCCAGCCTCAGTATGCCAGAGTTCAGAGGGCTCTCAAAAGGATTCCAAGGCAGTACACATACTGGAGGAGATAGAACCTATTGACCTAGGAGTAGAGTGGGAGTGCTTGACTCAAGTTGAAAGGCTTTAATGAAAAAAATGTATTAAAAGGAAGTTTGTTTGAAATAATTTAGTAAAACAACAGAGACAGTTTGAAAAGAGATTGGAGTAGTGAACAAAAACACAACACCATTAAGATAGGTTCATACACAGCCATGAGTCACAGAACCAAAGCAAGTTCAGTAGTCACAAACATGGGTCAAGGGATTTGGGGATACATAGAACACCTGGTTGTAAACACATAACAAGTAGAGATAATTGGTATAGACATGCTCAGAAACAACACAGAGGGGTAATACACTAATTCTAAAGAAGGGAAATAAGTAACCTGCTAATAGTGTAAACATATTAACTACAAATTTCATAGCAAAACCATAAATAGAAACAAACTAGAAACAGGATGAACTGAAGCAACAAAAGAATCATATTTTTGTCAGAACTTTGAATTAAAACTAGAACATACCAGTAAAGAAGATAGTAAGCAAAGTGAAAGAGAAGGAGAACACAATGGTTACCCTTGGCTTGCAGCCGGCTAAATTAGAGTAGTAGCAAGTAGCACAAAAAGAGAGTAGAAAGTTTTAAGTGTGAGAGAGAGAGTTTTTGAACCAAGAGTGCCTGTTGTGTTAATGAAAGACTAGGGTATTTATAGTTTGAAAGCAAGTACTCCCTCCGTTTCATATTAAATAAGATACTTTCCTTTTTAGAATGTTCCAAAATCAATGACACATTTCTAAATTTGGAAATAATTCAACTTTAAACTCCTCATTTTACCCATTTTACCCTTAATGAGAAGCTTTTATACCACACAAAAGTCATCGCCCCACAAAGCTTTACTCCTTAAGCTTTTAAGACGACAAATTTTAAAAATCTTTTTTTTCTTTCTTAAACTCCGCGCCGAGTCAAACTACCTCATTTAATTTGAAACCGAGGGAGTAGCAAATAAGGTAAAAATCAAAGTTCATTAGATCAAGATAAGTACTCCCTTTAATTGAGGAGTTAACTTCAAACGGTAATAGACACATGACAAATAAAGAAGGAAATCGTACAAGACTGAACATGACAAATAAGGAAAAATATTCCGCATATTACACGTACATAACAGGTAATAGACGCTAGGTTCAGCATATTTCAATCAAGGAAAGACTTAAGAAATAAATTAATAGCATAATTGACCATAGAATAAGGTCAAAAAATATTTTGCAAGGTTAAAAATCAGAAGAGATATAATGCGAAATCACTTAAAGATCAATCACAAAGATTCAAGAATTCAAAAGAAAAAAATAGCACTGATTTAGCACAACTTTATAAGAACAAGCACATAGTAAGCAAAAACCAGAACTCTGAGAGGTAGAGTAAGACAAAAATCATATATGAATTAGGGATTCGTGTAGAGCATGGTATGAATTAGTAGAATAAGCATGATACAGGCGGGAGAAGTGACAAATCAAAAATATTGGTGAACAAAATAGTGTAAATTCACATAATAGGCAGGGATAGCCATAATTAGGAACCTTATCAAGCAATCGTAGGCAAACTTCACATAATCATAGGAATATACAGATTAACCGAACACGTTATCAAAACAAAAACTTAGAAACCAAAAATTAGAACTTAAGAAATTAGGGTTTTCAACATAGGCAAGTCGAAGAGGTAGTAAAATCATAGAATCGGTCGGAATATGCAAGAGATAGAAGTTTAAACATGAAGAATCGGTTCAAACAAAGTTTCAGAAGAAGTTCTGAAAACCCTAATTTGAGAAGAAGGTAAAAACACTTTAAAATCGGTGATTTTTGTAAAGAGTTACAAAAATAGTGTAAAACATCAAAGAAACACAATCGTTTAAAAATCGTAAAAATCTAGGAGTTGTAAGCAAAAATTAGTGTTTCAGAAGAAAACCCCAGGTATAGATTAAAGAACCTATCAAAATCTCAAGGATCGTAACAAGTACAACAGGATTTCGCTTGGAATCATGCTGAAGTAGTCAAGAACAGACCAGATGGCAAACTCTAGATGCAAGTTATCATGGCCCAGGGCCCTTGAAGACCTCAAAGAAGGTGAGAATGGCAATAGAGGGGACATTGGAGGCTTAGGAGTTGGAAGGTGGTCACCGGAGACGACCAGAGAAGGGTGGCGGTGGTTGAAGGAGAAAGGGTTAGTTGAGGGGTTGAGAGAGAAGAGGAGATGAGAGAATACAGAGGCGGCAAATTTGAGAAATGAGATAGGGTTAGGGGTTCATTTGGGATAAAAAGGAAGGAACGAATAAGGGCCATTGATCTTTTAGATCAACAGCCAAGATTTGACGGGTCTTGGGTCTTGGGTCGGGAAGGCGGGTTTAGAGCTTGGGTCGGGTAGTTTAATGTGAAATTAGGCTGGGGTTGGGTTTAAATTAGGCTATAATCGAACTATAAATCTGGCTATATTTTAAATAGCCATTTCCCTTATATAATTTATAATAAATTATAAATAACTTCTGGAAAATAATTTTATGTATCAAAATAATTTAAAGTAGATACTTATAATTTTAAAAATATAGGGACCAATTTTACGCATATAAAATATAATTATACATCAAACGGGCTACTACTGCAATCATATGCAATTTAGCTTTAAAAAATACCAAATGCAATTATAAAATGCATAAAAAATATATTAACCATATTTTGGCATAAGTATAGAAATTAAATAACTAAATCACCATAAAAATAATTTGGGAAATAATTATTGGGGATTTTATGAATAAAAGGAAAGGAAATAAATCAATTTAAACCCCTAAAATTATGGAAAAAATTATTAAAACCTTGTGCATGCTTATATATGCATGCATATACTATTTTGAAGGTATTTATGTATATAAAAAATATAAAGGGAAAAAATTGGGTATCAACAACAATCAAAACAAATATTATTTTGAGATAAAAATACAGTACGATACAATGAGTAACAACCATCCAAACAAGCTGTAAGAGTCTAAACTGGTCAATTTTTATATATAAGCCCGAGTACTTACTCGTCACTTGCATACACGGCTTTCACATGAAACAAATGACACAAATGACTCAAATTATAAGGGGTAGATTCCCTCACACAAAGTTAGGTAGGATACTTACCTCAAAGAAGCTTAATTGATATTCTAAAATGGCCTTCTCATGTGAAACAACATCCAGACAACTCAAATCTAGCCATAATTATTTAATATCATGAATAAAAACCATAAGAAATAATTTCGAATAATAAAGCTTCGATCTTTAATGAAAATAAAAAGTCAACCCAAAAGGTCAACCCTAGGCCCGCACCTTGAAACTCAACAAAATCTATAAAATCTGAACACCCATTCCGATACGAGTTTAACCATACAAAATTGTCCAATTCCGACATCAAGTCGGCTTTCAAGTCCTCATTTTACATTTTTGAAAGTTTATACAAAAATTCTCATTCTAGCCCATTCAAATCAATAATTTAATATTCAAAACATACATAGAGTCATGAAATATAAGCAAATTTAGACAAAGAATACTTATCCCAGTCCAACACATG
Source organism: Nicotiana glauca (assembly GCA_026770625.1). Classification (NCBI taxonomy): domain Eukaryota; kingdom Viridiplantae; phylum Streptophyta; class Magnoliopsida; order Solanales; family Solanaceae; genus Nicotiana; species Nicotiana glauca. The sequence goes on along the minus strand of MU688761.1, from coordinate 72,464 downwards.
AAAATTTCCTACAAAATCATCCAAATCTGAGCTTTCTAAGTCAGAACGTGATAAAAAATCAAAGCCCTCGAAGTAGAGTTCTTATATTTTGCCGAGGTATTTCTCTTACTCAATCGCGGAAATTACTTCGCGATCGCGAGACAAAAAAAGATGCCAAAAATTCCTTCACGAACGTGTAATCTCAGTCACAAACGTGACTCACACATCTACAGCACACTTCGCGAACGCGGTGTAACCCACGCGAACGCGAACAACAAATCACGATGCCCTTTCCAACTCTCTCTCCACGTGAACGTGGATGACACATCATGAACACGGACCACAACAAATTGGAACTTCGCGATTGCCTGTACATAGTTGCGATCGCGATGAACAAAAACACCGAGCTCCCAGAATCACTTCGCGATCATATCTTTATCTTCACAATCGCGAAGAGCAACAAATACACCAGAAACCAACAACTCTAAAGCATGATGAAATGGCCCCCATCCGAAATACACTAGAGGCCCACGGGACCCCGTCCGAACATACCAACAAGTTTTGTAACATAACGCAGACCTGCTCGAGGTCTCAAATCATATCAAACAATATCAAAACTTTGAATCACGTCTCAAATCGAACTTAATGGACTTATGAATTCAACTTCTACAACTCGCGCCGAATCATAACAAATTAATTCAGAATGGCCTCAAACTTTGCACGCAAGTCCCAAATGAAACAACGAAGCTATTCCAACCCTCAAAATCACAATCTGAGCCCGATATCCACAAAGTCAACTCCAAGCCAAACCTCTCAACCTTCCAAACCTTCAATGTTCTAATTTTTGCGAAAATGCATCAAATCAACTTACGGACCTCCAAATCCAAATACGTACACACGCCTAAGTCCAAAATCACCATACAAAGCTATTGAAATCATCAAAATAGCATTACAGAGTCGTCTATACAAAAGTCAAACTCCGGATAATTTTGTTTCACTTTAGCTTCTAAAACAAGAATTATTCTTCCAAATCAATCATGCATCACCCAAAAATCAAGCTCGAGCACACATGAAATTCGTTATACATAATACGAAGCTGCTCGAGACCTTAAGCAACCGAACATGTCATGACCCAAATTTCATTATAGATCGTGATGGCGCCCAAAACCATTGTTAGGCAAGCCAACCCTAGTCAACTAGTGAGTTCTCATTTATTTTACCAAAACAATCCCAACATTTTCTTAATCATAAACTTTTAAATAATCGACAATTAACAAGTTCATAATAATAGAAATGTATCCCAAAACAATTGTCTACAAATGCGTGTGCTATGAACTAGTGTCACAAGTACTAGAGTAACTAGTAGAATGTACAAAAATATCACTATCCTACTGCCTGAAATAGAATAGACAGCAAATAACAATACACAAAAGAAGAGACTCTGGCATGCTGCTGAACGGCTCAGAAGGGTTAGCTTACCGTGAGATCTTGATTAAGAATCAGGAACGCGAGCCGAACAGGTAGTTAGATGCACCTGCCTCAGATCTTGTATAGTTAAGTACAAAAGTGTAATATGAGTACATAAACAACATATATCCAACAAGTATCCAGTCTAACCTCAAAAAAGTAGTGACGAGGGATAGACTTGACACCTATTAAGGTCAATAATAATAATATTTAAGTGTTACGCTAAGCATGGATAGCATGAATATAATGACAGCCCCAGAACAAGAAGAAATAAGATATTATTTCTTAACAATGCATCAATTTCATTCATGTCATGTAATAAATTACATTCCAAAGATTTTAGCAGAGTAAAACAGGGGGAAAATCCACATAAATAACATGCGCACATTCTGCCGAGGTCGTACGACCCAGTCCGATATAATAATAAATTGTGCACAGTAAAGGGTCGAATGGCGTGAATCATAGATGCATCTATTTTCTACCGAGGCGATCGGCCCGATCCAAAAATAGCAATTCAATATCAAGTAAGCACACATTGCTCAATTATAGTCAAATAATTCATACAAGTTCTCAAATAAGTGAGTGTATCCATCTCTGTTTACTTAAAAATTTCTAGCATGTCCTAAGTGATCTTAGTAGCAAGTAAGGAAGCAAGCATTTGCATGTATGGCATGATACGCGTCCTAAACTACTCGAACAATTAGCATAATAGTAGCTACATACGGACTCTACTCACCACGTACATAGGTAGACCCCACAAATAGTCACATACATTTATTTAATTCACCTATGGAGTTAATTCCCTCTTACGAAATTCGAAAGGAGACTCACCTTGCTCCAAAGCTTACATCTAAATTCAAGAATGCGCTCAAACCCTCAAATCAGAGCCAAACGATCCAAAACTAATCAAATGGGGTAAGAACTAGTCAATACATGCTCAAGAGTTCATATTCGAACTATTAAAGTAATTTCCCAACCCTAAATGCAAGGTTCCTGAAATTTATCCCCGGGCCCACGTGCCCGGATTCCAGAAATTTTCGAAGGAAGTCGTTACCCATAACCTAAGGATCAAGAATGTATGATTTTTACTTCATTTCCTAACGAATTTCACGGTTAAATCTTGTTTATATCAAAACCCTAGGTTTTACTCTAAACCCACAATTTTCACAAATTTACATGGTGTAATCTACACCTAAAATATGTATTAAACTCACATTAAGTAGAAATAACTTACCTCAAAATGATAGGCTCAAATCACCCCTTTGGAGGATCCCAAATCTCCCAAGGAATGAATGAAATGTGTTAAAAATGACGCATTCCCGTATTAAACGAAGGCTCTACCTTCTGCGAGTTCCGCACCTGCGATTAAGGGGACATCATCTACGGTCACGCTTCTGTAAGGGATCGTTCATATCTATGGAACTTGGTCGGGCTAGCTGGGGCCGCATCTGCGGTCCGGGGACTGCTTCTACGGAAGAGGAGCCGCATCTACCGAACCTGAGATCCTCCTCTTGGATGCATCTGCGATTGGTAAGCCACTTCTGTGGTCTCACTCTTGCGGCACGTTATGACAGAACTGGAGCTTCAGCTCCTTCTCAAATTTCTAACTTAGCTCGAGCCTCGTCTGATTGACACTCGACCCCCCCGA